>JXCR01062201.1:10471-47224 GCA_002079205.1 Phalaenopsis hybrid cultivar | reverse complement strand
AAAAAAAAAGAAGCTCGTGCTCAATTTGGGGCGAACGGGGAAAGAAACCTTTTGAAAGATTGTTGGATTTATGACTGAAGATATTCAGAACAAATTTAGCTGGATGAATTTAAGAAAAATTAAATTATTTTATTTGATTGCGACATAAAAGTTAGATCGATTATTTCTATATGATATTTATTCTTGAATAAAATAAAAAATTTGTAATTAATTTTGATTTAATTTGAACAAATTATTATGACCCAATCTGTCACTATTTAATTTCTTTGTTCTATCAATTTTTTTCGGAAATTTACATATATACTTATGTTTCGACATATGTGACACCCGAAGTTTGATATTTAATATGTGAGCATCTTAGTGTTATAAAGTTATACATGATGATGTGTAATTCAATTTCAAAGAGATTGTTGTATGCATGATTATGGTTGTATACATAAATACAAGTTTCTATTAGTATTCTAAATGTGGAAAACAATACGTCCAATCGAGCCCATCTGCCAAAGTAGATGAATCAAGTCCATCCGCAAAAGTGTCTAAGTTAAGCTCATCTATCGAAGTGGTTAAATTTTATCTCTATGGGGAAATTGACCTGACTAACGTCGGAAGAGCTAGTTATTCAATAAGGTCATCATTTCCATTAAGGATGGAGGTCCATCCTCCTTTAAAGGAGTCACCAAACATCAACATCACGATCTTATCATCAAGACACTATGTATGGGCATCGTACAAAAGTAATTGTATGTTCTATTATTTTCTTCTCTCTGCATAAAAGGAAATTCAAGAAGAGAGAGAGGAGGATCTTTTTCCAAACTCTCTCTCTCTCTCTCTCTCTCTCTCTAACCTTTAATTTGAGAAATATCTTTTGAGCCAATTTTCTAGCTTTTTAGAGGTTCAATATTGACACATAATCCCTGAGACATTCTCTCAAATCTTATCACCACCTCTCTCTCTCTCTCTTTCTTCTACATTTCGTTCATAAATATAAGATCTTTACTAAGTTGTATGTACTCACAAACTATACAAGACTCTATATCTTGAAACGTGTGGTGAGCATAAAATTCATATTTAAACTTTATAAGATCTTTCTTGCATAAGAAAAGAATGAGAATGATGGATTGTATTAGCGATTTCATGATACAACAGATAAATTATGTAAATCAATTATGAGTATTATTTTTATGTTATTATATATATCTGTAGGTGTGTATTTGTGTGTGTATTTTATGTTTTATTTGGATATTTTTGTGTTTTATGTGATAAATAGGTGATTAAGAAACTTGGGGGACAAGGCAGAAGAAATGACCTCTGAAATGCCAAATTTACAATATGAAATTAATGTAACAGCGGTCAGCCACCTGCCATGCAGTGCGTAGGTGTTAGCCTCAGTGCTCAGGTGCTAGAAGAATAAATTTTTGTCCAAAATATAGATAGATCAAAAAAGAGGAACTAGCTATGTAGTGCCTAAGTGCTCAATCATGTGTATTAATGGTTTTGATGGTTCAAGTATATCGCTTTGAGGTGGGAAGGATAAATTTGAATACAACAAAGAAATTGGGAAAATTAGTTGAAATAGAGACTTTTAAAGCTTGTTTATGAGTAGGGAAACATTTGTCAGTGGAGTGTGCAAGGGATTTGTCTGTAAATTGCTCGTGAAATCAAGTAAAGCACATGCATGAAGAAAAAAGCTCAGTGTAGTATTTGCATGATATTTTCCTTTGGTTTTTCATCACTCGACTCTATCATTTAATTACTTTTATGAATAAAAAGTTTGTTTAGTTGTTCCAAGTTGTTATATGAGAATATTACATTTAAATCTTATGTTGTCATTAAAATTAAATAACTTAGTGGCAATGTGTTAACCTTCTACTCTTCATTGATTTTTAATCTGGTGACTTGATTAGTTAATATGTTTTTTGATCTAGTTATGCTGAAGCAAGCTGGTGGAACAATTAGGTTAACTAACACTGACTTGGGAGAATAGTGATAAATTAGTGCAATTTTTATGAAAATATTTGAGTCATGGGAAAGTCACTTGATTTAGAGAATTATACCTAATTGATTTCTAATCCCTCTTAAACACCAGGGGGAAGATAAAAAGGAGTTCTATTCCTGATTTCCATCCACAATTTTATGGCTTAGTTAAGCTAAATTTCTAAGGCCCAACTTAGGGGAGAATCATTCAATTGATAGAAAATCTCACAGTTGTCATTGTGTTTACTTAAGCCTTTTCTTTTGACAAACTTTAGGATTAGTCACATTTAAAGTCACTTAACCTTTGACCTTTTAAGATAGGTGGAAAATTAGTAAACTAGAACATTGGCTTAGTTAAAAATTAAACACGTTCCTCTTGTGATGGATATACATTCTCTTTTCTTGTATACTTTTGATCCACACAAATACTTACGTGATTGTCAATGTTTCACAATATTATAAGTTTTTAACATTGTTGCCAGAGAATGACGTTAATTTCCAATATAAGAGAAATCTTAGTTGGGTAGTTAGAATTCATACTTAACTTATTGTATTTTGATTGCATTTCTCTGTTATTTGTTGTTATATACAAAAATTTAAAAATTTTGTGCTTTCTTTTTTTTATGTTCTGAAGTGTAACAATTTTACTGCATTTATGTGAATATGAATATGTTATTATCAGTAATCAAGGCCTATGAGATGACATTTACAAAACATCAAAAGGAGCGACATGGCTCAACAAAAGTAATAAATGAAAGGTAGAATTATCCTAATCAGGTATAGATAGTCGGGTCAAAATATAACATATTCATCATTTCAAGCTATTAGGAACACAAATCTACCTGGTCGTGATGGTAGTCAACCCAACACAACCAGAGGTCTCCTTGTTGAAAATTCATGATTTACGTCGTCCAAGGGGACCTCGGTAGCCCTAAGTTCAAAAATAGGAAACTGTAATCCTATGACCTTATGTAGGTATAAAGAGCAAAGGTCAGATTTATACCTGCCAAAGTGATGAGAAAACAACTGGAGTGAAAAAAGAAGTGAGGTATGACTACAAAGCCGGAAAGTTCTCATCAAGGATTTAGTCCCCATCCGGGTTATGGAAGCCTCTAACACCTTAGGTGCAGCAGACAAACACGTAAGTAAGAATCTATGCTAGGATGGTCAGATTTGAGAAGCACGGGGACTTTTCCTTGTGACATGCAATATGTCATAGTTGTCTATTCCTAAGCAGGGATGCTTTATTCAATATGACTAGGAATGTAACCATACATGTACCGCATTTAAAACTCGGCTCGAAGGACATGTAGGAAAGTAATGATAGATTTTAGAAATCCTAGATTTTAATTAGTTTTAATTTTTTATTAGAATTTTGTAAAAACTTTATAATTTTAGAGAGCTTAAATTATACACACGTTTCTTAAAAAAATCACAAGCCAAAAAGGGTGAAGCCAAGTCAATCACATTGTGTAAGTGAACTAAACAAGCACAAAATAATATGAAAACACCGGGTGCCGTTAGGTCAACAACATATCCTAGAAATAGAAAAAAGAGGCCAGTCACCACATATGTAGACACCTGGTACTAATTCAAGACACGAGCCAATAGCTCCTAGTCCTTATCACGTAGTTTTACCCATTTAGTGCCTCAAAACTCATTCTTGTATCTTATTTTTAATACGACTCACCTAAGGACTCTAAAAAGTACATAGGAAAAGTAAAAAAAAAAGACTTGACATGCATAAAAGTAAGGTTAGTATAAAGCTACCTACATGAAACATCATGAGCCATGCCCAGTGGGAGCAGAACTATGTAGCACATGCAAAAAATTGTGATTAGACAAATCATTACAGCTCATCCCTGTTGGCATGACTCCCTACAACAACATTTCCCCTCACATACTAGTGCACACATCTCACACCTAATAAACACATAAAGTGACCTAAACATTATGCATATCTAGGGCAACCAAACCAGCAGAGAACTATAGCTAGTACATAAAAAATACTACCTAGCACCCTAGCCCTAGCCTAACACACCATCTAGCATAGTGTCCTATCGCAACATCTTGGGGTGTTTGGTGCATGTGTAGGCAAAAGGCTGACATTTTTTTTATGGGGATGTTATCCCCAACCCCATCCTAAGAATCCAAGGATTCTAAGAGGTGCTACTAGATGTAAGTTTTATAAAAAATTAAGTTCTAATGGATTGACCTAATATGAGCTCTAAGTTATATGAAATAATTTCAAAGTAGGATTTGAAAATATGATGCATATAAATAAAAATATATATATTTTTTAGACTTTAAAATGGTATTAAGAAAGGAAAAGACTAAGTGGCACCCATTGGACCCCTTGAAACCTTAGCACAACATACATGTGCTAGTTATGGTGTGATAGCTCGTATTGCTAGCCGAGATATCCAAATAAACAATAATAACTACCACATCATAAATAACAAGGAGTCACTTAGCTAACAAGCTTGTTTCATTGTCAAGACGATCAATATGCACAAATAAATGCAAGGCGATCCAATGCATTATGACTGCTTCGTAGAGGTTGAAGCGATCACGAGAGAGTGAATATACTTTACGAATAAGGGGTGGCACACACTAGTGACAAATATTCTAATAGTGTAAAGATGCACATGCAAGGCATGACACAAAAGAGGTATTGTGCTTGGCCGCCTAGGGAATAAGATGTCAATGGAAAGAATTACACCTTGCCCCAATAGGATGTCAAACACCCATGCATATCACAAACACATACAAAATATGGTGCACCACACAAGCAGACAAGCAAATGCATGCCTCATGCAAGAAACGTGTTGACGACAATGTGGCGTATTGTCATGAGGAAAGTGGGTAACACAGCTTATGTATCAGACAAGTTCGGAGGCTGAAAAGCCTGACCCAAGCTCAGTGAGAGCCGTACACACAAAATAATGTCTACAACTATCTGAAGTAGTGTCGTATAAGGTGAAAGAGTGTGCGAGGAGTAGTAACTCATAAGGGTGAGTGTGTAAGGAGTAGTGACCTAGAAGGAAGACACATGAGTGCAGGGGCTGAGTGTGCAAGGAGAAGTGACACAAAAGAATGACATATGAGTGTCAGAGTTGAGTGTATGAGGAGCAATAACTCAGAAAGTACCTATGATAGTCTGAGGTGTTGTCTTAGGAGGTGAAGTGATGCAATTCTCATTGGGGGAGAATCACACCATGGGTAGGATTTGTGTGTAAGCCATCCCCGAAGAAGACACATGAATGTTCAAAATGAGTGTGTGGGAATAGAGAATCAATGAGATAGAAACATGCAAAATTGCATACAAGGCTGACAAGTAAGGGTTCATAAGTATAAGTGCAAACATATAAGATGTAATGCAACATTACATAGAGATGTCACGAGGTGGGCAAGAAAAGTCATGCCAAAGAGGGTAATAAACACTCATCATGTGCATATGAGAGCATATGCTTATTGATGCATGACAGGGTGCATAGAGGTGGTGCAAATGTGCTCGTGCAAGTAGTATGAAACAGAAATGCAACATGTGAAATTCACATGGAGTCAGTTGACATGATAAGGCTCTAGGTAATCGATCGATTGAGTCGATGAAAGTGGTCGATAGAGTTAGCAAGGAAAATCTATAAATGGAGGATGGTAAACAAATATGATCGGATCAATGACGACTGATCATTAAAAAAGAATGAACATTGTTGATCAGGTTAGTGTGGGTAGCCGATCGACGAAGGATGATTGATTGATATGATCAAGCCAGTGGCAGTTGATCGATCGAAAAGACTGAAGATAATTGATCAGGATAGTGGGGTTGACCAATTGATGGAGGATGATTGATCAATATGATTGGGGTGACCAATCAATAAAAAAAATTAAGGTGGTTGGATGAACAGTTTTGACCCATGGCGGTCGATCGATTGAACCAACAAAAATGAGACAATCGAGTTGATTAGGTTGATGTCGTCTGATCGGTCAAGGCACCAAAAAAAGTCATATGCCTGATGTGGGCGGCTAATCAATTGAGAAGGGGTGGTTGTACCGATTGAACCGGTGGTTATTGGTTGGTCAAACTGATAAAAGTGGTTGATCGAACTGATTAGGCCAATGACGACTGATTGATCAGAACAACAAAATATTATCAATTAGACCAACGTAGGTGAACAATCAACGAGGAATGGTTTATTGAACTGGGATAGCCAGTTGATGAAGAATGGTATAGTGGGTGATTAGGCCGGTGGTGGTTGATAATTCAAGGAGACAAATGACAGTCGATCAGACCAATAACATGGGTGGCCAATCAACAAAACATGCACAAATAAGACATTTTTTCCACAACATTCAAAATTCATGTAGATGTAAACAATCATATGAATGCAAAAACATGCACAAAATGAGGCCCAATCAATTCGGATGATGAAACTGGACTCATCTTAATGATCTCATGAGATCCTAAGTTAGCCAAATGATTGAGAGGTGTACCAACGCCTTATTGTTTGAAGTAACAAGATGCCAACCTTCGTTTGTACAACACAAGGTGGGGAATCTCTCGCAAAGATGATTCTCTATAACTGAGAAAGAAAAGACCTAAGAAATGCTTCATCTTCTCAGTCGGTGGATTTCAAGCGTTCATCAGAATGAAACATCCAAAAAAAATAGTGGGATTAGTAGAACCTCGTCTTTTATTTTGGATCCATTGGGGAAGCACAACGCTCCTAATATTGTAGGTTTTCAACTAAGCATAAAAAAGCTCTAACCTAAATCCTCTAACATCCAGACCTAAGAGCTCTAAGAATGGATAACGTGAAATTTCAAGAGTATTCACCTACACGATGGTTGAAGCCGCATTCTTTGGGCTTGTTTAAGCTCCGCCAAAGTTCTAGAAAAGTTCTAAAAATTTTGCTTTGCTTCTTCTTGGAAGAATGAAGAATCTCTCCTCTAGAATGAGAGTCTGCAAAATTCTAGTGGAGTTCCAAGCTTCGGTGAAGTTTGTTCTGCTCTTTCTTTAAAGTGTGAAGAAGTTCTCCTTTGTTGTAGGAGAAATGCCGCTCTCCTCATCCTCCAACTGTGGATTTTTCAAGAAACTCCCTCGCACGCTCAAGGAATAAGAAGAAGATTTGGAGAAAGAGAGATTTCTTGGTGGAAAAGGAGAAAAAGAGAGGAAGAGAAGAGCTATAGGAAGTAAATCTCTCTTTCTTACCATGCTCTAGTGCTCTCCACCACAAAAAAGCTCTCAAGTTCTCTCCAACATAAAGAAGAAGAAAAAGAGGCTTTAAAGAAGAAGAAAACCTCAACTAACCAGAGAGAAAATAGACCCAAAATGAATCTAAGAGACCAAACTAAAGGAAAAAGCCAACTACCCTCAAATTTCCTCCCTTTTTGTCCAAAAATGGGTTGCCACCTCACATTAGCCCCTCCTAAAAATGGTATAATAATCACTTTATTTTTCCATAAAAAAATCCTTACATTAGACAAAATTTCCTACCATTTTGGCTGCTTTGGATGTTTACAAAGTGGGAAATGTAAGGAAAAAGCACAACAAAAACTAGTCTGACGCCTAGACGTTGGGGCTGTGACCCGACCCGCAATTATGTAGTAATTTAGCTTCCAAAAGTTGGCTAAAATCTTGACACAATTTATATTTAGAGTCTAGTGCGCAAAATCGATATGTTATAAAATTTAGCATTTTTTATTAATATTTTACACATTAAGGGTACTACGCAAGTATATATATCGTTTCAAGTAATGTAGGGCTTTCTTTAAAAACTGTAATATCAATCCCACATATAAGCAAGGTAAAAAATCCCTTAGGCTAATTCTAGTCTACTACTATCCAACGTTAGTTTGAAATATTAATTAAAGTGATTTTTCTAATAACTATTCTGAAATGAAAATATTAAATCTAAGGTCTCACAACTACTTATAATAGAAAATATTAAATCTAAAGATAACCATTTCTGGATGAATTGATTTGGTGAATTTTGAGATGTAACAACTACTATTCTTATGTAGTGATTTAGATAATGTTTAGAAATGAGATACATAGAATTCAATGTAGGTAATGACAATAGGATCAAATCTCTTTTTTACCCTTTTTCGAGCGCATAAAGAATATTGGTTAACTTAAATTCAATTCCTTAACATCCCAATTCCCCCGTCAGAACAAACTAGCCGTCACCCTAACATCCCACAACCGAATCACGGTGTTAAGGTACAAAGTCTTAAGATAACTTGATAGGAATCTAGCCTGTCTCCCTAGAAACAACCAATTTACACCCATTAACAAATATTTCCTTAATATTGCATTCAACTACATTAAATATTGTAATGTGCCAAATATGAGCATACATATTCTTTACCCTTGCTCGAGTGCATAAAGAACATTGGCTAATCCACAGTTTGGTCCCTAAACTCATGGTTAGGCTGAGAAGATACTAGCTCTCCCTCTAGAGTTTTCCACTACACCTCATCTAAGAGCTAACATCTCGCTTTAATTTCCAAACATCTGGACCAAATTGGTGATTTTAATCTATCATCTTAAAATCTCCAATTCTACACCCATCAATATTTATTTTTCTTTTTATTTTCACTTAACCTCAAGGACTACATCCTCATCCAAGAGGTTACATGTGATTCTTATTATGTTGGAACAAAGCCCATTTTGGGTCACCATGATTTACAACAAATTTTAACAAATCAATTGGCTAGATCGATAAGTAAATTAAGCATAGAGCTTGAATCATCACAAACATATTCTAACATGCATCCCAAAATCCTAAAAATGAATCCTACACATTTCAAAAGAAAAGTAAAAGAAAAATAAGGACATAACATACTCATGTTACTATTTCCTAACAAAAATAAAGAGAAAGAAACATTACACACAAAACATGAAGAAAACAAAACAAAAAACTTCATTATATAAAAACAAATACACTAGATAATTATTTAAAAAAATCATAAGATAATGAAGAACGATATATTTAGTTTTTTTCTTTGAAAGAAAGATCAAGATCTCTCCAATAAAGTTTCTCGCAGATCCATGCATTGCTGGTACAGTTCCTTACATATTCTCTCAAAATCCCCTTTCTAATGCCTCCAAAAAAAAGTATAATACTACATTCCTACCCCTATTCTATGATCTCCATGAATTCCTCTCTATACTAATGGCAAAACTCTCCCTAAAATCCCCTCTATTGACTCTCCAAGAGAGGCGCCAAGCCCCTCTTTTTAAAGAGACACAAAACACCTCTTTATTCCAAGAGACACACCTATTCACTCCAACAAATACACCTCTTCACTCCAAGAGACACGCCACCTCATCCAAAATCATTTTCAAGTTTCTAGATTCATTGAACTACTTAATGGGGTGTGCAAGTTGCTTGGAATCTTCCAGAACATCCCATAATAGCCCAAAATCTCCCAAAAAATAGCTCATTAACCGATTATGGCACCTAGGAGCCAGATTTAGGTGCTTAAGAACTATTTTCTCTATCATTTGGCACTTAGGCACCAGTTTTGGGCTCCTAAGCGCCACCCTGCAGGCAAGTATTAGCACTAAAAAGTTGGAAGTTGTTAAATTGTCGGCTACTATGATGGATATCCTAACACCCATCTTAATTTAATTTAATACGTATATAATTTAGAAAAAAAATAGTATTTTAAATTTTTGAAAATACAAGACTGAACCAATATCATATCCTCAGTATTTTAGATAAACGAGCCTAATATCGTAAGTAGTGCACATATCCCAAGGGATAGATACATTACTTACTGGTGAAGACTCAATTAAATAAACTAAAGATTGTATGACATCTGTTTAAGTCTGTGAAACCATTTTATGTTGACCGATGAATTCTCCTATTTAATATGAAGAATTAAATAGGGTTTATATTAAGCTGGGTTTGGAAAAGCTTCCTATAAGGGAAAGCCACTATAGTTAATTACATCCCAGATAACCAAAGTCACCTAAGAAAACTCTCGATAAAAATCAAGGGGATATTATCTTCAATAAGGTCAAAGGGTTAGGACTTTTCAAAGAGACTGGACAAAGATATGTGAAAGGGGAATGGCTCAAGTATGGAACATTTTACTTTGAAATCCAAGGGGGAAGGACTAGGGAATGTCATAGATCCGGAGGAGAAAATCGGCGACTTCCCAGTCTATCCTATTGTTTGGCTTCAATTTAGAGGAGCAATATTTAAATGTTTCATCCTGCCATTTTTATTAATTAAGGCTTATATTCATGTGAAACAATCACATAAATAGCCTGGAAGATGTGATGATTTAGGTCGTGACAAACGACAACCTCGAAATTCTAAAGCAGGTTAAGACTTAAATTGTATAGCAGAGCTATACAAAGGTCTAAAGATAAATTGAGGATTTATTTTGCATAAGCAAACAACCTCGAATTTATATGGATTTGTTATTTAATTATAAAGAATGGTTTAGCTGGTATAGACATGTTTTGCTATTGAAGATGGTCGTGTTGCCCACAATGCTAGCTCTAAGCTCCTCGTCGTAGCAGGTTTAAGTTTTCTAATGTTGCAAGTTATGATATCAAATCAGATATCCCTATGGTTATGGTTCTTTAAATATTATGAGTTATCTTAAAGTTGATTAGAGTGACACTGGTTAGGATCCTACAATTCCCTCGTTCTAGTATCATTATTTTCTTTTAGATTCACTTAGTCCAAATGAATTTACTGAACGCAACTCAATGAGTTTCATACTTTCCTTTAAACTGTGGGAAATCTCGTTAGCAACCGTAAGTTAACTCCTCTGAGGGATTCTTGATTATCCCATAGAGACTTCTTAATTTAGTTGCAATTATTATTTTGTGGTGTTTGTGATTAAATTTTGAGTTGTTTTATGTTTTGAATGTTGTGGCAGTGAATTTTATCTTGGTTGGTTTTAGTTTTTGTTTTGGTTTCAGTTTCGTGGCTATCCTAAATGTTTTAGTTTTGACATGCATGGTGACATTGTTGTTTAACATGCAAGTTTATAAGCATAAAAGTGTAATATAGAAAGTATAGGAAAAGAATGTATTGTAAACTGTAAAAACGTACTTATTGAGTTTTCTCGTTCCTCCACCTGAAACTTTAGTATCTTTGCAAGGCATATATATATATATATATATATAATTTTTGCATGAATTAAAGCATGCTTGTAGTGAAAGTAGAGAGTACAGTTTGAGGTGTGTCTACCAGATCCTACATCATATCTTAGTGGTTCCAAATTTTGAGGATGATTCAATTAAGCAAATCATAATAAGCCCAGATGTTCATCAAGATTTCCAAAGGATCATGAAGAAGTCTCAGGTATTACCTTAGACACTTCATAGTCCCTGGAACTATCTTGAGTTTGTTTTGATCTTATTATGTTTGTTACATAGTTCACCCAGTTAATACCCTTATGCTAAATGAATTATGATGTTTTGATTATCTCTTAGGTGGGGTAATCATCACTTGATATCTCACTTATGAATGATATAGATAAAGACCCTTGGGGGGCAACTTGACTTAATTAAGAAATTTAATTAATTTGATTTTTAAAGAATGGGATAACTTATTTTCTAAACCTCATTAGACTTTGATTAAGCCTAGTTCACTACTAAGCCCTTAAGATTTAATGGATATATTTGTAATTTTAAGAAAAAGGGTTTTCAATATTTATATTCTTAATCCTTATCATGAATTATAAATCATCTCAAAACCATTAGTTGGGGGTTTAAAATAAGTGAGTTGTGATCTTCTAAAATCAAACCCCTCACCTTAATATCTCCTTATTTAAATATTCTTCCAAATTTCATTATTTTAAGAAATTACAAATTTATCCTTTCTAAGACCAAAATGGAATTGGTTTCTACCACTTACCCCTTCTATATTCCAGTCATCAAAATATATTAATTAAGATCATTTGTTGCCCATTTAGTCCTTTGGTTAAGCCTAAATATTAATTAAGCCTTAAATTCCAAAATTACCCTTTTTGCCCCTAAGGCTTTAATACCATATAATTTATTAAATTAGACTCAAATGACTTGAAAATTTTATTTTACCTCACTTATGGGTTAATTAAAACATCAAATGATAAAATGTGATTTTTTATGAATTTATTTAGTTTTTATAATTATTTTTAATGCAAAAATAGGGATTTTCAATGAAAATTTAATAACTCAAACAAAATAAAACCTCTATCCTTGAGAAAATTAGTGAAGGTTCACCTAGGTCAGAGGACCACTTGGACCAATTTTCATGATTTTAGAGGTTTAATTTAATTATTAAAATTATTTGTTAGTTTTGAGCATTAATTAAATATAAAATAATATTTAGGTAAAAAATTAAGTTTTATATTTTTATTAACTCTCTCTGAGTCTAAGAAACCCAAAGAAATAAATTTCATATTTTTATGACTTATATTTTAATTATTAGAATTATTTTAGTGAGAAATTAAAGAAAATTCATTTTTAAGGTTCTAAAATTAATATTTTGACTTAGAAAATTAGGAAAATTATTTTAGTTGGTCCCAAGTGATTAGGAAGCCAAATGTGATATTTTAGTGTGTTTTTACTATTTTACAATTTTTATGATTTTTAATTAATTTTTAATTATTTAAATGCCCAAAAATGGTTTAAAAATGAATTGTTTCTTTTAATTTCAATTTTATTTTTCATAGGTTCCTCTGGTCATAAGGAGCTCCAAAAATAAATTTGGTAATTTTTTGAGTTGTATTTTAATTATTATAATTATTTTAATGCCAAAAAAGTGATTTCACTTAATTAATCTATTTGAATGGTCAAATTAACTCCAATTGACTTGAAATTTTTATGGGGAGCTCCTATAATATTAAATTATAGAGTGAAATAGTTTTAATGTCATTTACATTTATAATTACTCCAAATTAATTTTTTTTATTTTCTAGGGTTAGTGACAATTAAAGTTATTTATAATGAGTTAAATCAAATTTATTTTTTTCCTAGGATCCTCTAACCACAGCAAACCTACCAAAATAAGTTTATATTTTTTTGAAAAGTATTTTAATTATTTTGATTTTTATACCAAAAAAGGGGCCATTAATTTGAAAATTAAATATCTCTAGTTAGAGATGCCCCTGACCTTGGAAAAATCGCGGGAGATGACTAATAATAGAGACATCAAAAGACCCATGGTTCCATGCCATGGTGAAATGTCTATGAACATGGAGAATCAAAATAAGAAAAATACCATTTAATTAAGTAAAAAAATACATGCATCAAATGGACATGAAAATATTTTCATATTGTTCTCCTCTGTTCACTGAGCAAGAATGTAATTTTACTTTATTTTTGTGATTTTTTACATAAAAATATGGATCTTTGAAGTTTTGAGAATTAAATAATTCCAATAAAATCCTATTTTTCTACTTAAGTGATGTGGCGCTGCCTAGATCCTCGTACGTGTCGAATGACCACGCGTCGTCGTAGGATTAGGCACCACCGTCTGAGTCAGCCCGCCTTTTTGCACCCTCCCTTCGTCCGACGCCATCTTGACCGCTCATGTGATACACGCCTGATCCAATGGTTGTCCGTCATCGTCCCCAATAGATCAAACCGTCCACCTTCTAGACCTAATATCTCGCTCGATTCTCAATCAAATTAAGTGAGGTTTGTTCTTATCAACTTGTCTCGATGAGACAAACATATCCATACGACTATTTAACCTTTAAATTGATTCTATAAACATGGAGAATTAAAATAAGCTTGGTTTAAGGTTAGTCTTAAATACCTTTACCCAAGAGGTGTGGCCTCGATTGGGTGCTTCCAAAAGCTTTCCTTGAGTCCAAAGAGCTCCTAGATGAAGCCTCGAGTAGTGGTGAAATGCCTATATATGAAATCGACTAAGGCTGATTTAGGGGTTCAATCAAAGTCCACCCTAGGGTGCTCTAGTGATGAGGCTTCTATGGGGGATCTTCCTCTCTCACTGTGGGGATGGTGTGGGTGCAATTAATTTGGATTTGGTTGAGTATTTGGGGATGTCCTGTTTTGGCCTAGGAATTGAGCTCCAAAATTGAGCTCGAGCTGTGGATTTGAGTGGCTAAGGATGGTGGGACTGAACTCAAGAGATCTTAAGGAAGCTCTGGAAGCAATTTGAAAAAGTCTCCCCAAGGAAACTCAAGCTCTCTTAGTTTAGCCATGGAGGGTGGGTTTAAATAGAGGGGGAAGGAGAGGCCACCAAGGGCAATTGGTGGGTGCTTGAGGTTGCTTATGTGGATGTCAGCAAGGAGCAAAAATCAAATTGAGATGAGACAGGTTGGATGGGTTTAATTTTGAGTTTTATTCATGAGGGAGTGATGCATTTAAAATATATAGTCTTTTTAGCACATTTTTATACATATTTTTATGATATTGCACTTTAATGGAAGGTATTTTTGTGTTTTTCTTTCAGTTACAAAGAAAAGTTGAAAAATGCTTGAAGGAGTGAAAAAGGATCAAATTTGAAGCAAAAAGGTAAAAATTGTGCTAAAGTGTTTTGGCGCCTAAGCACCTGATCCGACGCTTAAGCGCCGGTGAAACAGAGAAGGCCGCGCCTCAACACCAGCGGCCCCGCGCTTAAGCGCCAGAGGCAGTTATTTGACGGTTTTTTTTTCATTTGGACGAATTTTAAAGAGGTATTTGAGGCACCTATTGGCTTAAGAGGGTGGTTATGACCACTAAAAACAAAAATATTATTCAAAGACTTGTGAAAGGAGGCATCCTTTGGAGGAATCATTGAATGTGGACACATTTTGAAGAGTTTCTAAGGCACCTTTTGGAGATTTATAAAAGAAGGAATTTAAGAAATTTGAAGAGGGTGCTTTAAAGTTCTGAAGAGAGCTAGAAGAAGAGGAGTTTTAAGGAGTTTGGAGAGATATTTTTGAGATATTTTCAAGCACCACAAAAATTTACTTTATTCTTTTGTTTTTAATTTATTTTGAGAGAATTTTAAAAGTGAAGAGATTCAAAGGAACCTCAAGAGTTTGGTGGAGGATTTGAGATAAGTTTTTATCTTTTATTTTAAACTACTTTTGGTTTTAGTCAAGACTTCTTGTTGGTTTGAAAATGATTTCTACTTTTAAACTAAAGTGTGTTTTTATTTTTTTCATGGATTCTGAGTAGTTTTCTTTATCTTTTTTCTTAATATGATAAGTAATTAAAGTGGTTTTGTTTTCTCCATGGACTTTGAGTAGTTTTCTTTATCTTTCTTCTTAAAATGATAAGTAATTAAGTTTTGATGGAAGTTGTGGAGATTATTGATCTTTAATGTTGGAAGAAGTTGTGATGATTTAAATCCATTAACTTTATTTACTTCTTAATTTGGCTTATCCAAATTTTAAAATTTGTTGTGAGAATATGTAAGAACCGTGTTGGTATTGTTTCAGCAACAATTGGAAAGAATCACATGAGGTTGTATGAATGAGAATGTAATTCATATGATTTAGTGAAAAGAAATAGGGAAATAATTATTGAAGGGTGTAGATTTAGACGACTTTAAAGTAACAAGTTAAAGCCCCGAACTTGGTTTATTTTTTTAGGTTCTGAAACGAGATGTTAGCCCCTAGGTGGAGGGAATCGAGGGAACTCTAGAGTGAGAGCTTGTATCTTTCATGTCTAACCGGTTTTCAAAACTATTCAAAATTTAAATTAGTCAATGTTCTTTATTGCATCTCTAGTAAGGGCAAATAATATAATTGATCCTATTTGACACAACACAATTCACATACTTCCACAACATAATTCATATACTTTTTAGTGATTCATGATAAGGAGAAAGATATTTTTCAAATTCAGTGCATTTCTTTTACATAAACTCAAGTTATCTTTTTAAATTGTTATTGTTCTGTCAAAATTTTAAAAATACCAAAAAGATTTGAATTTTAATACTGCAAAAATATTTTTAGTTTAAGTAATTATCTTTTTAAAATAGAAAATTTATTGTTCAATAGTGCATATTGTGTATTTCCTTGTGGGTTCGATATTCAGGTGTTAATCAAAAAATCCTATATTATTTGATAACGATACGTATACTTCTGTATTATCTCAATATAAATATAAATTAAAGAGTTAAATTCTTATTTTCGTCAGGATCAAGTTTTAAGTTCTATTGCAAAGTAAGGAAACATAAGTGAAAAATATCATCAAAGACATTGTTATACCATTGCATATAAGCAGTTTCAGGATCAAGTTTTTGGTGCCGTTGCTAGGGAAAACAAAAATTAATTGATTTAAAAGCAAAATTCTATTATTATAAACTCTTATTTAAAATTTAACAATTATTGTATTTTATTTTGTGTGTTTTACTTTATTTTTATTTTTAGTTAGTGTATGTGTAGTTCAAGTTTTGAAGGACTAGTGCCCTATGATTATGAATTAGAAAGAACTATTAAAAAAAAATCAAAAAAACCAAAAAAAATAAAAATCTTGAAAAATCTAAAAAAATTATAAAAATGGTAAACCAAAACAATCAAAATGCTGAAATTCATCAAGAGTTTAGACCTTTAAGAGATTATGCCAACTCTACTGTAGATGAACTTCATTGTAGTATTTAAAAACCTACTGTAGTGGCTAATTCATTTGACCTTAAACCTATATTATCCAAATTGTATCAAATAATCAGTTTGGGGGATCACCAACTGAAGATCCAAATTTACAGCTTGCCAATTTTCTAAAATTGTGCACCACATTTAAATACGATGGTGTATCAGATGATGCCATAAGACTTAGGTTATTTCCTTTCTCACTGAGGGATAAAGCTAAGATGTGGTTGAATTTGTTAACACCTGGATCTATCAAAACTTTGGGTGATTTAGCACAAAAATTTCTTGCTAAATATTTTCCACCATCGAAAACTACAAAGCTTAGAAATGATATTACATATTTTAATCAGTTTGAAGGGGAATCTATTTATGAAGCATAAGAACGATTTAAAGAACTCTTAAGAAAGTGTTCACACCATGTTATACCAGATTGGTTAATAATTCAAAATTTTTATAAAGAATTGGTTGGATCTCTTATATTTATTATCGATGCCGCTGCTGGTGGTTCGTTGATGTCAAAACCATTTCATGAAGCTTATGCCTTAATTGAAGAAATGGCTACCAATAATTTTCAATGGCCTTCTGAGAGGGTGAATCCAAAGAAAGTGGCCAAAAATCAGATGCATTTACTATGTTAGCAAATCAAGTTGTTGCAACTTCAAGGATACATTTACTATGTTAGGTCAAATGGTAGATTCTTAAGCATCATTAGAAACTTTGAATGTCATTAATAACAAGCAGGATAATCCATATTCAAATTATTATAACCTGGGTTGGAAGAACCAACCCAACTTTAATTAGAATAATACTACGGGTAGTAATAATCAGCAATGGGGGAACAATCAAGTAAACTTTTTGGAAAACTGGAACAACCAAGGGAATAATAATTATAGATTTATTATTCTTCAGGTTTCAATAGTAATACACAATTTAAGGAGAAGAAGTTGTCTATAGAAGAAGTGGTGTTACAAATGAGAAATCAGTAACAAAGTTAAGAAGCTGCAATTAGAAATATTGAGAATCAACTTGGACAAATCGCAAATTCATTAAGTAATAGATCCCAAGGAATACTTCCTAGTAATACTGAAAAAAAATTTGAAAGACCAGAATAAAGAGCAAGTAAAAGTGTTTCAACTTAGAAGTGGAAGAGAGTTGGAACGTAGGATTCAAAAAGAAACTGAAGTAGAGAGAGAAGAAATTGAAGAATCAAAAGAGGATGCTCGAAAAGATTCTGAAATACCTATTTCTCCACTTAAAGTTAACTTAGAAAAACCACCACCTCCATTTCCTCATAGACTTCGTCAGTAGAAGTTAGATAAGCAATTTTTAAAATTTTTAGAGATTTTTAAGAAGCTTACAATTAATATTCCCTTTGCTGAAGCCTTAGAACAAATGCCAAGTTATGTAAAGTTTATGAAGGATATTTTCAACAGTAACAGGAAGTTTGAAGATAATGAGACGGTTGCACTTATTGAGGAGTGCAGTGCTATAGTTCAGAAGAAGCTTCATGAAAAGCTTAAAGATCTTGGTAACTTTACAATTCCATGTGCAATATGAGATAGATTTTATGGTAAAGCTTTATGTGATTTAGGTGCAAGCATTAGCGTTATGTCATTATCAATATTTAAAAGATTGGGATTAGGAGAAATAACCCCTACTACTATAACTCTACAGTTAGCAGATCATTCAATAACATACCCTAAAAGAGTTATAGAAGATGTCCTAGTGAAAGTAGATTAATTTATCTTTCTTGTTGATTTCATTGTGCTAGATATGAAGGAAGATAAAAAGATACCTATCATTTTGGGGAGACATTTCGTAGTCACAAGAAGAGGAATGATAGATGTGCAAAAAGGGGAGTTAACAATGCGCGTCAATGATCAAACTGTTACTTTTAACATTTCAAGATTAATGAAATATCTTACAAAAGGTAAAGATGATGAATGTTATAGAATGGATGTTATAAGATATCTGAGTGAATGTCATTTCAAAACTAATTATGAAGAAAAATCTGAAGTGATGAATGTTATAGAATGGATGTTATAAGATATCTGAGTGAATGTCATTTCAAAACTACTTACGAAGAAAAATTTGAAGAAAAAGATTTTGAACACTAGCAAGAAGAGGAATTAGATCAATGTGAAAATTTTTTTAAGGAAGATTCAAAGTATGTTCAAGAAATTTTTGAAATTTTGGACACTATAGAAAAATATAAATCATTTTGTCCATCAATTGAGAAACCTCCATAACTTGAGTTGAAGTTACTTCCTGATCACTTAAAATATGTTTTTTTATGAGATTCCTCTACTTTACCAGTTATAATTTCCTCAAAGTTAACGATGGAAGAAGAAGATAGATTGATGAAAATATTGAATAATTTTAAGAAAGTCTTTTGATGGACAATTGCTGATATTAAAGGAATCAGTCCTTCAATTTGTATGCATAGAACTCATATGGAAGAGAGCTGCAAACCCAGAGCTGATCCTCAAAGGAGATTGAATCCTATTATGAAAGAAGTTGTAAAGAAATAAATTTTAAAGTGGTTAAATACTAGAATTATCTACTCTATTTTAGATAGTGCATGGGTTAGTCCAATTCATTGCATTCCTAAGAAAGGAGGAGTAACTGTGACTGTAAATGAATATAATGAGCTAATACCTACTAGAAAAGTTCCAGGGTGGTGATCTGCATTGATTATAGAAAATTAAATCTTGTCACTAGAAAAGATCATTTTCCACTCCAATGTTGGATAAACTTGCTGGGCATCAAAAATTTTGTTTTTTGGATGGATAAACTAGTTATCACCAAATACAAATAACTCCTGAGGTTCAAGAGAAAACAACTTTTACTAGTCCGTATGGTATTTTTGCTTTTAGAAGAATGCCATTGGGTTTATGTAATGCCCCTTCTACATTTCAAAGATGTATGACGGAAATTTTTTATGATTTAATTGAAAAAGGGATTGAAGTATTTATGAATGATTTTTCAGTGTTTGGAACTTCATTTGACATATGTTTAGAATATTTATCAAAAGATCTTAAGAGCCGTGAAGAAACAAATTTAGTCCTTAATTGGGAAAAATGCCAATTTATGGTAGTAGGAGGAATTATATTAGAGAAACAAATTTAGTCCTTAACTGGGAAAAATGCCAATTTATGGTAGCAGGAGGAATTGTATCAGAAACAAATTTAGTCCTTAATTGAGAAAAATGTCAATTTATGGTAGCAGGAGGAATTGTATTAGGTCATCAAATATAAGTTAATTGGGAAAAATGCCAATTTATGGTAGCAGGAGGAATTGTATTAGGACATAAAATATCAAAAAATAGTATGAAAGTAGATCCTGCTAAAATTCAAGTGATCGCTAATTTACCTTTTCCAACAAATGTAAGGAAAATTAGGAGTTTTTTAGGACATGCTGAATTCTACATGCGATATATTAAAGTCTTTTCAAAAATTGCTACGCCTTTATACCATTTACTGAAGAAAGATATAATTTTTAATTTTGATAAAGAGTGCCTAAAAGCTTTTGAGTTATTAAAATAAAAATTAATCACTGCACCAATTATAGTTTGAATAGATTGGGGAAAACCTTTTGAATTAATGTGTGATGCTAGTGATTATGCTATTGGAGCTGTTTTAGAAAAAAGATATGATAAAATTTTCAAAGTAATTTACTATGCTAGTAAAACTCTTAATAAAACTCAAATTAATTATACAACATTTAAAAAAGAGTTATTAGCAATACTATATGCCTTTGATAAATTTAGTTCATATTTAATTGGAACTCACTGTGTAGTGCATACAGATCATTATGTTATTAAGTACCCAATAAAAAAAAAGGATCTTAAACCTAAGACTTATAAGATGGATTCTTCTTTTGCAAGAATTTGATTTTGAAATAGTAGATCGAAAGGGAATTGAAAATCAAATTGCTGATCATTTGTCCAGGCTTGAATTAGAAAAACTACTCTATTTTGATAAAAAAAAATTAATGAACAATTTCCAGATGAAAAATTGTTCAATATTAATGAGTGGTGTGTTCCATGATATGCCGACATTGTGAACTTTCTTGTTAGTGATATTATATCCTATGGAATGACATACCAACAGAAAAATTTATTTCTGAAGCTAAGACTTATTTTTGGGATGACCCATTTTTATATAAACAAGGAAAGCCTCTGATTATTCGAAGATTTGTACCGTTGGAAGAAACTTATGAAAGTATCTAAAAATGTCATAATTTTGATTTTTAGGGACATTTTGGTGTTGATAAAACAACATACAAAATTTTACAATATGGATTCTATTGGCCTACTATTTTTAGAGATGTTAATACTTATATCAAAACTTAGGATAGATGTCAATGAGTAGGCAATATTTCTAGAAGAAATGAGATGTCCCTCAATTATATCCTAGAAGTTGAAATATTTGATGTTTGAGATTAAATTTCATGGGACCATTTATACCATCCTTCGGGTAGAAGTTGAAATATTTGATGTATGGGGATTAGATTTCATGGGACCATTTATACCATCTTTCAAAAATTTATATATTCAGTTAGTAGTGGACTATGTATCCAAATGGATAGAAGCTGTTGCTTTACCTCGATGTGATGCTCAAAGTGTTGTAAAATTTCTAAAAATGAACATATTTTGTAGATTTGGGATGTCGAGAGTTATCATAATTGATGAGGGAAGTCATTTTAAAAATGCAATAATAGAGAAGTTATTAAAGAAATATCATATAAACCATAAGATTGCTACTGCTTATCATCCTCAGACAAGTAGTTTGGCTGAATTATCCAATCGGGAAATTAAAAGATCTATGAAAAAATCTATGAATCCAACAAAAATGGATTGATCGGTCAAACTTGACTATGCTTTGTGGGCTTATAGGACTGCATATAGAACTCCTATAGGAATGGCCCCATATAGGCTAATATTTGGGAAAGCTTGTCATTTACCAGCTTAACTTGAGCATAAAGCATATTGGGCTATTAAAGAGTTCAATTATAATTTGAAAGATGCTGGTGAGAAAAGATTATTGCAATTAAATGAGCTTGAAGAGATAGGGAATGAATCTTATGAAAGCGCTAAGATTTACAAAGCAAAGCTGAGAATGTGGCATGATCAAAGGATTCTTACTAAAAATTTTCAGCCAGGGCAACAAGTTTTGTTATATAATGCAAGGTTAAGATTATTCCCAGACAAGCTTAAGTCCAGGTGGATGGGCTCACTTGTTGTGATGAAAGTTTATCCTTATGGAGTTGTGGCTAGGGTTTAGCTAAGGTTAGTACATAGAGGAACCAAATGGGGTTTTCATTGGTCCATGGCTTATTTATGGTGGTTAGCTCCCCAATTCTACCAAAGATACCCAACTTGGCCTTTTGCCCCTAAACTCCCCCAAATTACATAAATACCCTTGAAACCCTAAGTTTGGCAAAATTTCTGAAATTTACCCAAAATACCCAAATTTGTTTAAAATTCATTTCAAACCTTTTGAAAATATCCAAATTACCCAAAATCACCAAAAATTGCCAAATTACCAAAATACCCCTCTTTACCCAAAATTTCAAAAAATTGCCTAAAATCCCAAAAATTTTCAAAACCTTCCAACTATTCTTATATTCATTTTTCTCAACTACCACATGATCCAATTTGGCCAATTTGACCATCTTTGTCCAAAACCCCTAAATTCCGCTTAAAAGGCCCAATCTCCCCAAATCCACCTCAAATGTCCATCAAATTGGTCCCAATTTCAATCCTAAACTTAAATTCACCTTCCATGTGACCAATTTAAGCCAAATCCAAGCTCAATTGGCCCATTTTTTGAGCCCAAGTTTGATTTAGCCAAAGCCCCAATTTTGACAACATGACCTAATCTCACCCAATTGAACCCATAGCATACTCAATTTGCCTCAATTTTAATACTAAACTCTTTATAACATTCCTACACATTAAGCTTAGCCTTCAATTGGCCTTGGTGAAGCCTCAATTTCATTTAATTTTAACCCAAATCCAAAAATCCCCAATTTTCCCCAAATTGGTTGTCCTCAAAATCCACCAAATTGAATGCCTTAACCCCAAAATTGGTACCCAATTTATGTTGAAAACTCTTCATGATGTTTCTATTGACCATTTTCAACAATCAATTTGGACTTAGCCCAAGCCTAGCCCAATCTAGACCCAAGTCTAGCCCAACAGGCCTAAATTCACCAAAATTCAAAAATCCTTCAAATTGGCCCTCCAATGGAACTCAAAATTCTTTCAATCCTTCCCAAAAAATGTTCATTACAATCATCTATATCAAATGCATCAATGAATTGGGCCAATTAACATGGCTAGCCTAGCCCAAACCTACTTGGACCCATGCACCAAAATTGACCTAGATATGTCAAATTAGTCAAGGCAAGGCCACCACAACCAAATTTTGGACTTTATTGACCAAGACAACCACCCTAAAGCCAATTTTATAAAAACCTCACTTCCACGGCCATGGAGGTAGTGCTAAAAATTTCTCAAAGAGAGCACTCCAAATTGCTCCCAAAGCCTCTTTGAGACCTCCTCAGTGCAACCCAACCACCACGGTGCCCTAAATCCCCTTGCAGGAGTTCAATTTTTGAGCTCAAAACCTTGCCAGAGACAGGACAGAGCTCTCCACACCTCTACACTCTACCAAAATTAAATTAAACTCACCCACACCTTCACTACAGTGAAGGAGAAGCTCCATAAAATTCCCCTTTCACAGAGCCTCTAGCATAGCTCTAGACCAACACATGAAATTGAGCTTGGTCGAATTTATACCTTATCCTTTCACCACAGTGAAACTTAATCCCTAGCCTCCTTGGACCTCCACAAACTTGTCGAGCACCTCTAATCAAAGTTTCCATTCTCAGAGCAAAGGTATTGAACTCCCCCTCTTCCCGAGCCTATTTTGATTCTCCATTTAATTAGAGCTAATTTAATTGCATGATTACCATATGGATGTGTTTGTCACACCTACACGAGCATTTAGAAACAAACCGCACTTAATTTGGTTAAGAAATGAGTGATATCTTAAGATTTGATAATGGATCGTTCCCGGGTTAAGGCATTGGAGACGATGACGGGGAGCCGTCTGATCGCACGTTTATCTCATCAACATACGAGATATAGCCAGACAACACCTTTTTAAATGAAACGCGTGTCGAGTCAGCGCTAAGGTGGATGACGACGACAGACCAGAGGATGCCACTTAGAGCTTTGGAGCCGTCTAGGATCTAGTCAGCGCCGCACGTTTAAATAGATAAATAGGGTATTCTCTGATTTAAATAAATAGCCCTAACTTCAAAAATCTATATCTTGGTGTAGAAAAATCACAAAAATAAAATAAAAACACATTCTTTCTCAGTGAACAAAGGAGAATAATGTGAAGATAATTTAAAGTTTGTTCAATGCATACTTTATTTTTAATTAATTAAATATGATTTTGAGTATTTTAATTCTCCATCCATGTAGACATTTCACCATGGCTTGAAATTTTGGCATGTTTTTGCCTCTATCATGGGAAACATTCCCTGATTTTTCCAAGGTAAAAAAAGACCTTTAGATAGAGATTCATATTTTCCAAGTTTATGTCTATTATTTTAATAAATTAATCATAATAATTAACATGTTGCTTAGAATATTCCATGAAAATTTTGGAAGGTTTGCTATGACCAGAGAACCCTTTGAAAAATATTTCATGGGTTAAGTCATTAAGAATGCACTTAATTTTCACCAAACCTAAAACAGAAAGAAAATTAATTTTTGGAAACATAAACATCTAAATGACTTAATTTTTCATCTCTACTATGATTTAAACTTCAGAGAACTCCCCATAAAAATTTTAAAGCATTTGGAGCTCATTTAATAACTCAAATTGATATTTCAAGTTAAATGACATTTTTGGTACTAAAATGATTTTTAAAAATTAAAATATAATTAAAAAAATTATAAAAATTAGTTTTACGAGTTCTATGTGATCAAAGAAATTTTTTAAAAATAAATTTGAAATTAAAATAAAAATTCCATTTTCAAGCCCTTTTTCAATATTTAAATAATTAAAAAATGATAAAAATCACCAAAATAATAAAATTCATGAAAATGTTTTAATTTGTTTCCTAAGCACTTAGGAACAATTATAAATTTTCCTAATTTTCTAAGTGAAGATATTGAATTTTGAAGCTTAAAATAATTTTTAAATGCTAAAAATGGATTTTCATTAAAATAATTCTAGCAATTCAAAGAAAAATAAAAAAAAATGTGAAATTTATTTCTTTGGTTTCCTTGAGATAAAAAATATTTAATAAAAATATAAAACTTAATTTTCCACATTCAAAATATTTTGTAATTAATAAATACTCCATAATTTAAAATAATTCTTAAAATTTAAATATAATTAAATAAATCATGAAATTTGGTCCCAATGTTTCTCTAGTCTACTGTTGACCTCACTTTTGGTTGAGGTTATGTTTTTCCTCTTTAGTAGCCTATGGTCTAGCCATAGGACTTTTCTATTGACTATTCTTAGAAAACTAGACAAGGAACCCTCATCATTAGAAATTTCAAACTCTTCTCTACTCAACTTGAAGTTCCACATGTTGGTCCTAACCTCTAGCACTTAGTAGGTGGAGTCACTATGGGGGAAACTCAAGATGAGTCACCATTAGGACTACTGGACGACCCTGATCCTTTAAAAAGTATTTTTCTAAAAAGCTTTGATTTTTCAAAAATTCAATTCTTCCTAGGATAAATAGTAAAATCATTTTCCTAATTTTTTCTACTGAATATCTTAAATTTAGTTTCATCCTTTTTACTAGCTTTTCTAATAATTTCTTCTATATCATTTCTAAAAATCAAAAGTTTATTATCCTAAAGTTAACACCACATACCACATGTCATTTTAAAAAGTGATAGGACAAATAAAGTTTAACTTTGAAAGTTACCTTTCTTCCTCCCCCCAAGCTTGAATTTTTAAATATTTTTGAATCAATTCCATAAAATGTAGATGGAAAAAAAGGTAGCAGTTGAATCTACTAGCTACTACAACATCCTATCAATTTAATCTATTTGCATAATCAGGATAGAATGACTACAGGAGAAAGTAAATCTAGCCTTAAAGATGCTTACAATAATATTAAACTAAAAGGAAGTATACTAACTTTGAAATTTATTTTTCTTCCTCCTCCCAAAATGGATTTTTTAACATGTATAACATTAAGTACATAAAATATAAGTAGGAAGAAAATAAGTTTAGAAATTCTATCTGCCACACATGTCTATCAGAAACATTTACAATTATTAATCAGGATAGAAAACATGTAGTGGAAAGTAAATCTAAACTAAACATGGTAGAATGAAATTGACTAAACAAAAGTTTAAATATCATAACATGTATTAGCGTAGGAATATGAAAATGTTCTTCAAGTCTTATATAAAGTTGTAATACAAAAACAAATATAAAATACAAACACAAACATTAATACATAAATGAGATCAATTCTTCCTGCATCACATCACAACTTAATTTGTAACTTCTATTTTTCTAACGGAATCACTTTATTAATTAATTTGGTACTTTTAAAAGCTTTTATAGAGTCTAATTCCATGGTCATGATTATCCCTGATTTGTTGGTTTGCGGGCAACAATATTAGGCATCACCTTATCCCATTAAGTATGCACCTCAAACAGTTATAAAGCTAGTGGAAGATCATCCTCAGGTTATTCTTCAACTAGTTTATGAAACCAAATTGAAGAAAATAAGATCAAATAAAGGAAGTAATAAAATTTAGATGGACCTGTTCTATGTCCAAACTCATAAAGTCTTTATTTAATCCTCAAGTCTGGTTTATATCTGAGTTATAATATACTTGTTAATCCACTATTACCAGAGAACAAACATAAGTCTTGTCACAACTAGAAATTTTGGAATCGTCTCACTCATGACACAAAAAGATTAAATCAATCTACTGATAATCAAAACATCTATCAACATAAATCAAACGATCAATCCATACAAAAGCAAACACAATACAACACAAACAATCACAGCTCACAAACATACTAAATCAAACCCCACTGATCACCATGGGTTTCCTCCCTCAAAGTGCTTAGTTTAATATTACTAGCCCGACATAGGACTTCCTCTTGAATCAAATTTCCATTTAAGTAAACACCGATCAATTACCAAATCAATTTTAGATTCTGAGTCTCCTAATAAATCCTTAAAATTTAGTTTTTCTTTCAACTTTTTAAATTGATTCCAATTATTTTTCCTCAAGTTTCTTTTTAGATCCAATATTCTTCTATAGGTATTCTCAATTTACATATTAATATCATCTTTAAATTTATAAGAAATGGATCTCTATATGATAATTCTAGGTCTCTTAAATTTTTAGTTAGATTCTCCCTAGATGATTTAGATTCTAAATCAAATTCCACTGGGCTATACTTTTGTCTCTCAAGTTATCTTCTAATTCTTTCTGTTGGTACTGAGTAAATGGTGGAGGAGATCTTTCTATATTTATCTTGGTTAAGGAAATAGGTTTTTCTAATTTCTTAAGAATTTCTTCCATTGATCCTTCAATCTCCTTATTCTCATTTCTCAACTCAAAGTTCTTTTTAAACATATCCTCCAATTCTCTTCTAATTCTTAGTTTAATATCTTTATCTTACTCATAATTCTTCTCCTTAGGGTCTATCTCAAGATCATTAAGTAAAATCTCTAGAGGATAACTGCTAATTGCATTAATAATCCACCCCAGTTGGGTTTCTATATTCCTAAATTCGGTCCCTTGACTTTCCAGCTAACTTTCCATTTGATTCACAACCTATTCTAACAATAACTCCTCATTTTGTGGATTGAAGTTAAATCAAGGATGATTGATAATTGACTTAAAAATCTGCCCCATATGATTTTATATATTCCTTATAGCAGCCTCTTGACTTTTCAACTGATTTTTCATTTGATAAACAACCTCTTCTATAAACATCTCCTTCTCTTAGTATGTTAGATTAGAGTTAAATTCAAAAGGGAAAGAAGGTATAAAGTTATAGTTATCCTGGTTATTCCAATTACCTAAAGGATCATCTTGATTATAATCCCATGATTGGTTTCATCCTTCATAATTGTTATTCCAGTTAAAGTTGGAAGGATTCACCCAGCCTGGGTTATTGTAATTGAAATAAGGGTTATTTGAGTAATCGTATATCTCATCAATATTTTCAGAATAGTTAGTGTCAATCATCTATCCAAATGAATTTTTCTGAATGACTAGGGGTTCATGAGGTTGACACATTGAAATATCTGTAATCTGAGAAGTTAAAACATTTAGTATATCATCTTTAAAATAATTCATCATTTCTACAATAGCTTCTGAAGATCTTCTATGTTTCCTAATTCTCCTAATAGTTCTCTCTATTTCTGAGTTGTATGATTCAATGTCTGCAGCTCCTGAACTATGCATACAAATCTAGAGACTTAACTAGTAGAATAAATATCGAGCATGTTAAACTAAAAAAATATATTTTTGGTATTTTTTAATTTTATTTAAAATAAACACATAATAATTAAACAAACTAGATAATAACACTATGATTTTTAAATCTAAGTCTTCTAAATTTAAATAAAATTCTCATAAAGTTCTTACTAAAGCTTCCCTGACAACAATGCCAAAAACTTGACCCAGCTCGTAATTACACAGTAATTTAGTTTTTAAAAGATGACCAAAATCTAGACTCAATTTATATTTAGCGGCTAGTGTGCAAAATTGATATGTTATAAATATTAGAATTTTTTATCAATATTTTACATAGTATGGGTACTATGTAAGTATACGTATCGTTTCAAGTAATATAGGGCTTTCTTTTAAAAACCAAGTATCGATTCCACAGAGTAGCAAGGTAAGAAATCCCTTAAGGCTAATTCTCGTCTACTACTCTTCGGCCTTAGTTTGGAACGTCGATTAAAGTGATTTTTCTAATAATTATTCCTAAATGAAAATATTAAATCTAAGGTCTTACAACTACTTCTAAATGAAAATATTAAATATAAAGATAACCATTTCTGGATGAATTAGTTTGGTGAATTTTGAGATGTAAGAACTACTATTCTTATGTAGTGAATTAGATAATTTTTAAGAATGAGAAACATAGAATTCAATATAGTTAATGACAATAGGAACAAATCTCTTCTTTACGCTCTTTTGAGCACATACAGAATATTGGTTAATCTAAAGTTGATTTCTTAACATACTGATTCCCCCGTCAGAACTAACTAGTCTATCACCCTAGCGTCCCACAGCCAAATCTCGGTGTTAAGGTATGAAGGCTTATATTAAATTGATAGGAATCTATCCTTTCACCCTAGAAACAACTAATTTACAACCATTAACAAATACTTCCTTAATATTGCATTCAATTACATTAAATATTGTAACGTGCCAAATAGGAGTATACCTATGATTTACTCTGTCTCGAGTGCATAAAGAACATTGACTAATCCAGAGTTTGGTCCCTAAACCTGTGGTTAGGTTGAGAAGATACTAGATCTCACTCTAGAGTTCCCACTTCACCTCACCTGAGGGCGAACATCTCACTTTAGTTTCCAAACATCTAAACTAATTTGAGGATTTTAATCTATCAGAATAAAATCTCCAATTTTACACCTATCAAAACATTTTTCCTTATTTATTTGCACTTAACCTCAGAGACTACATTCTTATTCATGAGGCTAAACGTGATTTTTAATATGTTGAAACATAGCTCATTTCGGGTCACTATGTTTTAAAGAGATTTTAACAAATCAATTGGCCAAATTGATAAGTGAATTAAGCTTAGATTTTGAATCAACACATTTATGATTAAAACATATTCTAAAATGCATCCCAAAATCCTAATAATAATTCTTACTCATTTCAAAAGAAAAGTAAACGGAAAAAATGTCATAACATACTCATGTCACTATTTCCTAACAAGAAAAAAGAGCAAAAAACACTACTCACAAAGCACAAAGAAAACACAACAGAAAACTTCATTACATAAAAAAAATCCACTAAATAAGGGTTTACAAAAACTATAAAATAATGAAGAACACAATACTTAGCTTTTCCTCTTGAAAGTAAGATGAAGATCTCACCGCTAATCCATGCACTACTACTACAATTTCTTACATTCTCTCAAAATCCCATCTCCAATCTCTCTAGAAAAGGTAGAAATCTGCATTTCTACTCATATTCTGATATCCCCAAGCATTCCTCTCTACACTCATGCCAAAACTCTCTCTAAAAATCCCCCTCTCGACTTTCCATGAGAGGCGCCAAGCCCCTCTATTTGAAAAGACACAAAACACCTCTTCATTCCAAGAGATAAACATGTTCACTCCAAGAGATACACCTCGTCACTCAAAGAGACACACCACTTCATTCAAAAGCTTTTCCAAGTATCTATATTCATTGAATCACTCAATGTGGCATGCAAGTTGCTTGGAACTTACAGAACATCCCATAATAGCTCAATATCGCCCAAAAACAACTCCTTAACCATTTCTAGCACCTAGGTTCCTAGGCATCATTTTCTCTATCATCTGGTGCCTAGGTGCTAGTTTCAGGTGCCTAGGTGCCATCCTGCATGTAGTTCCATTGTTTCGCTCAGTTTTGCTCCATTTCAGCTCCGTTTCTCCCCATTTTAGCTCTGCTTTGCTCCAAATTGTTATACCTATAAGATAAACATGAAAATAACATTTCTTCAAAGTGTAATTTTATTGAAAAATATGTGATAAATATAAAGGAGATTAAGCATTGAAAGACATCGAAATGTGTCATATCTAAATTTTCTTCCTTGCTCGTTTTGATTCCAAATTCCACCATTTTTGCTTCATTTTCTCCAAAAGTCCATTTCTTGTACCTGAAACAAAAATCATGCAAAATATCTTCCTTTAAAGTGTAATATCATTAAAAATGAGCATAAAATGTATATGAAAAAGTAGGTAATTTTTAGGTGTGTCAGGCTGACGCCTACTTTCTGGCTCCTTGATATGTCTTTTAACACGATTAATTTTCTATACCTTTTACTTTTTTTTATGAATGAAATTTCAATTTAAATGAAGGTATTGTTATGTTTTTCTCACAAGAATAATAGAAAGAAAATTTGGAGTGAATTCAAGCGAAATCTGAGCAAAACAAGGCAATTCGAGCAATATTGAGTGCAACAAGTCGACACCACTTCTTGGTGCATAAGATCCAGAACCACACTAGGGAGATAGAGAGGGTGGCACCTAGGTGCCACATTCTGATGCCAGAAATGTTTGCAGTAGTTTTCTAGAAGATATTTAGCTTTTCTGGATGATGGAAAGAGCAATTTTCTGCCATTTGAGGACTTGGGGACCAAGTTCCAAGGTCTAGAACTCCCCATGGACTTCAAGAAATCCATATTAGGAGTAGGATTCCACTATTTTAGAGGGATTTGTAAGGGAACTTAAGAGCATTTTTATGTGATAGTATCAACAATTGCAAAGAGCAGTAGAAAACTTCAATGGAAGGATCTCAGAAAGATTAAAGTTAAGTATTGTATATTTTGATTGCATTGTAATCTAGTAAACACATATTTAGTGAACTTTTTTTGGCTAAGTAGAGGTTGTTTGATTGCCTTGTAATCCTTTAAAACACATATTTAATTTAATTGCTTTGTTTCATGAAGTTTTCTATTGAATTTATCATGCATTGTGATTAGAAACCTTGTGCTTTTTTGTGATGATTTGGCAATAAGTGTAGGGTATAGAAGTTTAGGAATAAATCTTAATTTAATACTATGATGAATGTTCTCCTAGACTTAATTTACATATCTTAGCAACCGTAAGATTTGTTAAAACTTGTTGTGACCCATTTGAATTGACCGTGAGCAGTGGCAAATCAACATAAGAATGTTCACATTGTCCTTTTAACTTTAAAACGTAGCACTTAGATGGTTGTGCAAATTTAGGGAGATAAGTATTCTTAGTTGTTCATATTAGAGTTTCTTGGGTGACAGGTAGGGCATAGAGTTATGGGGAGCTATATGAGGCACCAACTAGCATCGTTATCAAAACCAAATAACTAATTAGTAAATTAATCATATTTATCACTCTCGAAAGGGTAGATAGACATATGCTCCTTTTGTCACTACTTTATTTACATTATTAAACTTCAAACCTACATCAAACTTAATTATTCATAAGAGAAAACTAGTTTTTTATCAATCTTGAATGTCACCCTATTGATTGTTCTATATAAGTGAGGGTTCGATACTCGAGACTAAGGAAATCCATATATTACTAGAACGATATGTACACTTGCGTTATTACCTAACATTTTATGCTTAACAGTGGTAAATCTCTAATTATAGAATTTATAAAATAAGTTTTGAAATTATAATTTTAAATCCTTAAATGGCTAGTTATACCAAAGATCAGTCAAGTTTTTGGGACCGTTGTCAGGGAGTCGCAATGGTAGAAGAACTTTTTAGGGGAATTTTAGTTGAATCTGTAAGACTTAGATTTAGAAATTGTAGTGTTTATACAAAGTTATTAGTATATTTTGTGACTTTATTTTTAAAAGAAAAGCTATAATACCAAAATAAGGTTTTGAGTGCTAGAAATCTATCATGTTAATCTTTAGTATTAAATGTGTAGTTTAGGAGCTGCATGCCTTGAACCATATGACTTAGAACTAGAGAGAACTATTAAAAGGATTAGTAAATAAATAAGACTTCAAAAAATCATTCTAGAAATAGTGGATCAAAATCATGGAAACCCAAATATTGATTGTAATGTTAACAGACCTTTGAGGGATTATGCAAACCCTACGGTGGATGAAATTCACTTAAGTATACAAAATCCCGCTGTAGAGGCAAATACTTTTGAACTTGAGCCTGTAATTATTCAGAAGGTGCAAAAATAATCAATTTGAATGATCTCCATCTGAAGACCCTAACTTACATTTAGCAAGTTTCTTAGAATTTTGTGTCATATTTAGGTTTACTGAAGTCTCTAATGATTTTGTTAAACTTAGACTTTTTTACTTTTCACTAAAGGATAAAGCCAGAATGTGGCTCGATTCATGCCAAGTATTTTCCACCATCCAAAATAGCTAAGTCGTGGAATGATATCACATCGTTCAATCAATATGATGGTGAATTTATTTACGAGGCTTGGGAATGATTTAAGGAACTTCTTAGGAAAAGCCCACATCATGCACTACCCGATTAGCTTATTATACAAACCTTCTATAATGGATTAGTTGGATCTTTAAGAATGATTATAGATGTTATTGCAGGTGGGTCTCTCATGTCCAAAACTTATGAAGAGGTCTATTATTTAATTGAGAAAATGGCCACTAATAAATTCTAATAGCCATCTGAGAGAGTTAACCTCAAGAAAAAATGATGATCCTAACATCTCAAGTAGTAGCTACTTCATGAAAATTAGACCATTATGAGATAATTGAAACTCAAAGACTTCCTGTCATTAAGGAATACTCATTTGGACAACTAATTGATACTAAATCTAGCGAAACTATCCATGCAATTAACAATTATCAAAATAACCCAAATTCTAATTATTAAAACCCAGGTTGGAAAAATCATCTCAATTTCAACTGAAATAACAATTCTGAAGGAGGAAACCAATCTTGGGGAAATAATCCAGTTAATCCAAAAGTAATTGGAATAACCAGGGTAATTCTAACTTCAAACCTTCTTATCCTCTTAGATTTAATGTTAACCCATAATTTAAGTAGAAGAAGTTATCATTTGAAGAGGTTGTTATTCAAATGGGAAGTCAGTTGCATAACCAAGGAATTGCAATTGAGAATATAGAAAACCAACTAGGGCAGATTGCTTCTACACTTAACAGTCATCCTCAGGGAATTCTTCTTAGTAACACGGAGGTGAACCCTAAGGAGAAGGGTAGTTTGTAAGTTAAACATGAATAATTATTGGATTCATCGGGCTGACAACATTAAATCAAGAGTTTCGTGGGAGACACCCCATGGTTATCTTTGTTGGTGTGATTGTTATTGAGTGTGAATGACATTTGTATGGTGGTTATGGATTGTTATGATTGATGGTGATCTTAGATAATTATGTGTAAGAGTCAATAGTTGAGTTGTTGATGCATCATGAGGGAGGTGAATCCCTAACTTCTCAACATGGCTAGACTTGTATATGTTCTCTGTAGTTGTTGGATTGATGAGTCAACTACAACTCAGTTCTCAACCGAACTTAAGATTTACAAGAGATGTGTTGAGTTTGGTCAAATGTTAGGTCTATCTCAATTCTATTACTTCCTTCACTTGACCTAGTTTTTATTGAGTAGGGTAATGAATCTACTTGATAAGTAACATGAGGATGAGTAAATGCTATAAAGTTTGTGGTGCATACATCAAGGATTGAGGTAACGCCTCAGGTCAACAATACATGAGTAAATATAACAGGGATATTCTTGCCGATGGGTTTAACCCTATACAATTTGTAAAATCACCTATTTTTTCTTTGTTTTGATTCCATTAGAAATTGAAAGTAAGGTTAGGAGATGTGATGAGTTTTAGAATGAATTGAGCTCATTTAACTTGTGTGTCTGTGAATGTGTTACTGAAGTAATTTAGGACTTTAGGGATATTAAGGGTCTGTTTGGGGCAGCTATTGATTATTTATAATCTGCTGATAAGCAGATTATTCTGATAATCTGATAATCTGATAATCTACAGATTATCAGAATAAGCTGGCTTGCCGTTTGAGGCAGCTTATTCAGAACAGCTTACTAGGAGCTGTTGTTGGATAAATGGCCATTTTGCTCCTGTTTGGTTAAGTTGTTTGCAACAGAACTGAAATTAGAACAAAAGTAAATAATACAGAACTCAGAAATCGTCATAGATCAGTTCAAAAGAAACATACAGTGGGAAATGTAAGAAAATAAATTAGGATCAGTAGCTCTGGAAACTTGAAATAAAGAAATAAAGTCATTGATGGAAAAAGGATGGTGAAGATTGATTTCTTTCGGCTCATTTCTTTGCTTGTAGAGAGAACATTAATTGAAATGATGATTCCATTTTTACTCATTTCTTTGCTTATAGAGAGAACATAATTTTAACTTCAAGAAAATGATTATAACTAGAAGAAAAATGAATTTCAAATCAACCGACTTCACCATTTTTCAAATCCAATTACTCCTTGTTGCAAATATACCTGGAATTGATGTTAGACTTTAACTACAAGTAGTGGAAGATTTTGGAAAGAATCTTTAATTTAACTAGAAGAAAAATGAATCACAAAGAAGTTGTATTTAAACAGAAAGACACAGTTTTGTTAGCTCAGAACCATTCTCCACATATCCCTTTTATAAGCTACAATGCACATTTGTTGCACACAATTCTTATGTATCTAAACTCACACCAACTTTACCTCTACAACAAGCAAGGGAAACGAATCAGAGAAGACGAACTTCAAGGATTGCAGGGGAAAGAAATCATAAAGGAAAATTAAAATGCTAGGCTCGCGTGAAGGAGGGAAAGGGATATCGGGTATACCTTATGCCGATCCTGGAAGGGGAGGAGATCGATTCTCCTGGAAAGGCAAGCGAGGGGGATCTGCGAGGAGGCGAGACGAGGGATCTGCGATTCTCCCTGCGAAGGAGCGGAGGAGATCCAAGGAGATCTGTGATACTCCTTTTTGCGACTCGACCGAGGCAGCGATTCTCCCGATCGAGAGGGAGATCTGCGCCCAATGGGTCTACGAGGCGAGGCTGCGATTCTCCATGGAGGGCAAGCGAGATCTGAGGGGCAGCGCTGTAATTGTTTCCTAATCACAAAACTGATACGTGGGACGCGGGTGATATCCGACTTACGAAGATACGAAGAAAACGACAATAAGAGAACGCAGCGACACCAAAAATTTGGGGCGAACGCGATATTCAAACGAAAAGGATGCGTTTTAAAAACGTTGCCGCACCCTATAAGCTGCCCCAAACGGACCTTAAAATGCTCATTTTAGTTTGCCCAAACTAAAATCAGAGCATGTAGGAAGTTGTGGTCTTTTCTATTGTTACTTGGATGCTGATATATTATCATTTGGTTGAGCTAAACTGATATTTGTCACTATTCATTTTTGACTATTCATATGAAAATTTTTTTGTTGTTCTTAAATATGTGCATGTTCAATGGAAGTTTATTCAACGGGAAGGGAATTTGTGTGCTAATTGGGCTGCTAAAATGTGTTTGGATTCTTAGGGTTTATTTTCTCTACTGCTGCTCTTTTGGAGCGGTCTCCTTAAGTTAAGGAGGATGTTCCAAATATTCTTATATTCGTACGAATAAGCTTGTTTAGTGTGTTTTTTCTTGTGTGAGTTGTAATCTTGGCTAAGCTTTTTTTTTTGTTTTTCTTAAATGAGTTGTTTGTGTGCCACATCTCTGTAAATATTTTTTTTATTAATTAAATTTTCAATGAGATTCTTTGATAAAATAATATTTCTCTTAAAAATAAAATCTTTACTGTGCTATATAACGAAGGGTCTGTTTGGGGCAGTTGTAGCTTATTGAATAATCTGTTGATAAGCTGATTAAAAATAATCTGATGATAAACTAAGAGTGGTAGCTATTACAAATTTTTATTTTTTTGGAAAAGCTAGACCGCAGTCGGAAAGCTGACACCGCATCTAAATAGGTGCGGTGTCAAAAAGCTATTTTCAGCGTTTTGAAAAAAAACATAAACTGCCAAAATACAGTTTACCCAAACAGACCATGTGCATTTTCAAAATGCCACCGCACTAAATAAACTGCCCCAAACAAAATCAAAGATTTCAAGATGCTGTCATAAAAGAAATTAAAAAAAAATACTTTCGATTACTCTTCGCGGTTAAAATGCTGAATTGTTCTAATTTGCGAAGACAAGCCGACGGAAAATGTAAATAATGTTCAAATCTAACGCGGTCAGCAGAGGCGGGAGGTGCGTTGACCAGAGGGCAGGGGTTGGTGACTTGGTGGCATCGCTCACCCAAAATGCTTGCCTTTCTAGCAGTCCTCGGCCACACAATTGGCTACATTATCGGCCACACGATATATCCGCGGTAGTTCGAGGCCTTCCACCTCTTTTAAAATCTTGATGCCTCCTCGGTCTTTCCTCCTTCACCAAATAGCTCTCCTCTCTTCTTCTTCCTTACACGGCGGCA
>JXCR01062199.1:34467-54849 GCA_002079205.1 Phalaenopsis hybrid cultivar | reverse complement strand
AGTTGGACTCACCCTAAAATGATTTTCTTATTCTGTATTGTGATGTAAATATAATAAAGTAATATGGTTGAAGAGCGTTTGATTTTATTTTGTTGTTGAAACTTGAAAGCCATCGATCTTTTGTTTGTTTATGTTGTTTGATTAGTGATACATTTATTGGATAATAAGATTTATGGTTTTCTTCCATTTCATTATTGTTCATCTACCTTTCTTATTGTCCTAGGTTTTGTGCAGCATATATTTTGCTTTTAACTAAACATTTGGAATTTGCAAACTATTAATATGCTTAAAGTTATTCAGTTATTAGCAATAACCTTTTACTTATGAAACTTGAATTGTATTTCATTGTTACTAAGTTTCTTGTAGGATGTTAGATGCAATGTAAAGTTATTTTGTTTAATATTTATGATATTGATCTAGTAATTGTCATTTGCATGGTTAATGATGCACGTCTAAGAATGATCGTCACATTTAATATTTATTATACTATATGTATTTAAGAGTTTGCTTAAAATTACACAGGTATCAAAGAATCGATTGGTTTTATTGGTATCATAATACTCAAAATTTTTAGTATTAACCACACATGTCTAAACATTACCTCATTCCTTAAAAATTATTTACAACTTACAAAAAATGATTTTAATGGGAATGTAATGATGTTGCTTCAAGTCTATTTACGTTTATTAAAAAGAAGAATGCAGTATCTTGAAAAGTAATATTTTTAGCTTTAATAGCTCATGATAATGTCTTAGAAGTTTTAAACTCCTTAGAAGCTTGACAAGCGATGGATTATTTCCTGATGGAATTTTATTTGTTAGTTCATTATGTGCATATTGTCATGAAGGGTTATTAGAATTGGCCCAGATTATTATGAATATATGAATTTTGTACATGAAATCAAACATTATGCTATATTGTTATATCAACTTAGACATGGAGGACATTTCGGTAGAGAATCTGGTACACACCTCAAGTGAAAACTTTCGAAAAAAAAAAAACAAAATAAAGAGATGGACTCAGCATTTCGGTTTTGTGAGACTCACTAGTGGAGCTTGAGATGAACTTGCCAAGGTAGTTTTAGGACTCCCTGGTCAGGTTTAAAGCGCCAACCTACCAAGGACAAAGTGGACATACCTTCCAACTTTAGATAATAAATCCATTAAACTTACAAAAAACTTACTTAAGGCTATCACCATGCGTATTGAACTTACAAACCCAAAAACTTGATCTACAGTAAAAGCTAGGTAAGTTTTCCACTATANTTGGTCAGGTTTAAAGCGCCAACCTACCAAGGACAAAGTGGACATACCTTCCAACTTTAGATAATAAATCCACTAAACTTACAAAAAACTTACTTAAGGCTATCAACATGCGTATTGAACTTACAAACCCAAAAACTTGATCTACAACAAAAGCTAGGTAAGTTTTCCACTATGAAACAAATAAGAAAACAATTATAATATTTAACTATGAGATACTATGCAAGTATACATATCGTTATCAAGTAATATAAGACTTTTTAATTAAGCTCTGAATATCGATCACACAAGAAAAATTGCTATATGTTTTTTAGGAATTTAAAAATTTTAGATGACAAAAATCTACTTAGCAAAATATTCTTTTTTAAACTTAAAGATGCTAAAATAGGAATGTAAATTCGATTCTTTTTTTATTTTTTAGTTTATGAAAATAAAGTAAGTAACTANAAAAATTGTTATATGTTTTTTAGGAATTTAAAAATTTTAGATGACAAAAATCTACTTAGCAAAATATTCTTTCTTAAACTTAAGATGCTAAAATAGGAATGTAAATTCAATTCTTTTTTTAATTTTTTAGTTTATGAAAATAAAGTAAGTAACTAATTAACTTCACTAAGTGCTTGCTAGATGAATGTGATATAAATAAAATATCTTTTTATTTATCATGAATCAATAATAAGTAGAGAAATTCTGTTGTGGAAGTATTCTAATTGTGTTGTGCCAAATATGAGCAATAATATTCTTTACTCTTACTAGAAGTGTTAAAAGAACATTGACTAATCTATAGTTTGAACAGTCTTGAAANAAATTCTGTTGTGGAAGTATTCTAATTGTGTTGTGCCAAATATGAGCAATAATATTCTTTACCCTTACTAGAAGTGTTAAAAGAACATTGACTAATCTATAGTTTGAACAGTCTTGAAGNTATAGTTTGAATAAAAACACAAAGTACTAGGGGGCAATTGATAAAACTGATTAATTACCTTAGAAGAAAATGGTATTATCTTCACCCTCACAATGACTCCTTCATTAGCTTCAGGGAGATTTGCATAGAACTCCCGTACAATAGAAATCACTGCGACAACAGAAAAACAACAGAACCGCTCCCACTGGCGGCGAACAATCAAATCTTCCACAGCTCCTCCCGGATTTTTAAAACACCACTCAGGAATCAACTTTCTCGACTGCAATGCATCACTGTATCGATTCTGAGCTCTCAAACTGACAAATTTGAATCGAATGGAGCCTTTCCCTTGCTTCTCTTCATTCTTGGTGTCATTCCTAAAAATGTATAAAATTAAAAATAAATTCCACATTCAAATCCAAATTGCTAAACGAAACTCCTAAAAGCTTAAACTAACATATCTATGTATTTTCCATCACTTTTTCTCAAAATTTTACTATCAATAGTGATTTTCGGGTAGCTCATGAATGTGCTCAAAATACATGGTGAAAATAAAAAAAAATTTGCATAGAAGTGAAGCTCTTATCTCAAGAATATCAAATCTAGCAATTTTTCCTCCAATCTCCAAGAAATCTTCAAATATGGTGTGCTATAGCCCTAAAATCACGAAAACTCGAGGAAGAAGGTGCTGACAAGGAACGTTAATGGAGTTTTTCATACCAATTTTTCACTTAAAACCATTCGCGAACCAAGTTTCGTGAATAGGCGCTTAAGCGTGAATGGTTCAGCGCTTAGGTGCCTGTCTCTTGGCTTAAGCGCGGGTTTTGGTGCTTAGGCGCCAATGCACCCATATTGATTTTTTCTATTTAAGTGAAATGCACGTCTAACATAAGTCTACCAACCCTAAATGGCCTCAAAACACTTTAAATATTGTTTTCTTCCCTCTTAACTCTCATATTACTCAAGATTCACCAATCTTAAGTAATTCGATTCAACACACAATAACACGAAATTTCTCACAAATAAAACACTTATATTAATTCATATACGATTACAAACACTTTCAAATACATAAATTCTTCATCCAAATAGTCTCTGATGAGAAAAAATTCCTAATATAAACACAAGACAAACATAACATTAAAACACACTAAACACACTTAACATTAGACAAATACTAAACACAAACTCTAAATCACAAACTTAATTCCATTCTTTAGTTAATGGAAAAAATTATGGCCTATCGTTAGTTTCTTCTTCAGCATTTAGAATGTATATCTGAAAGAACGGACGATGATTAATAACTCTAGTTGAATCTTCTTCAATCCACTTGTTCTTCAGATACATTGCCTTGTCTGTTTTTCTATAAAACTGATATGGCTAAACTGCATATTAAGTTGCCATCCCATATGATCTAGATGTATGTTAACTTCCATCACTTTCACTTCAATTGAAGCCACGTTAGCCTCAATTTTAGTGATTTTCTCTGCTATTTCTTCGATACTAACGACGAGGAAACCATTATACATCTCTTGCGCACTCTGACAAATAAACTTCTTTCTCATTACTTCCTCCTTCAAATCACTCTCCCAAGATGAAGTTTTTCAAAACTCCTCTCTTTTCACTTAAAATTTAGGGTTAAATGGAGGTAGTGAAATTTCTACTCATCCCCTTCTATATATAGGCTCTAAACTCCTCATAAAACTTCTTGGCATGTCCTAGAACCATCTCCCATGTGCAGCTAACCAATTCACGACTTAAACTCTAGAAACCAAATTTAGCACATGTTTTCTAACTACCGCGCTTAAGCGTCAGTGCTCAATTTAGCACATGTCAACTTAACATCCAAACATTCGTTCTACATGTCTAAGTCATCTTTTAAGGCTTTAGAATAATCGCTAACTCATTATATAGTTAAAATACTACCAGAATTTTCTAAATCACACGTAACAACATAAAAATAAAAACGAACACACAGATAACTATTGGGTGCCTCCCATAGAGCGCTTGGTTCATTGTCGTCAGCCCGACCTAATCAGTGCTTATTCTGGTTGACCCAACATCAGAAAATCATTTAATTTAAGTTGGTCACCTAAAAAGTAGGATTTCAGTTTGTAACCATTCTATTTGAATATTTTGTCAGTTTTAAGATTTTTGATATTCACAGCTCCATAGGGATAAACTTTCAACACAACAGATGTGCCCATCCACCTTAACTTAAGTTTGCCTGAAAATAATCTTAACATTGCATTATAAAGCNCCACTTCTTCATCACTATCATCACTACGCCAAACAGTTGCAGGCTCATATGGTGGATATCTCCGGTACTAAGTNACTCTAGTTGAATCTTCTTCAATCCACTTGTTCTTCAGATACATTGCCTTGTCTGCTTCTTCTATAAAATTGATATGGCTAAATTGCATATTAAGTTGCCATCCCATATGATCTAGATGTATGTTAACTTCCATCACTTTCACTTCAATTGAAGCCACGTTAGCCTCAATTTTAGTGATTTTCTCTGCTATTTCTTCGATACTAACAACGAGGAAACCATTATACATCTCTTGTGCACTCTGACAAATAAACTTCTTTCTCATTACTTCCTCCTTCTTCAAATCACTCTCCCAAGATGAAGTTTTTCAAAACTCCTCTCTTTTCACTTAAAATTTAGGGTTAAATGGAGGTAGTGAAATTTCTACTCATCCCCTTCTATTTATAGGCTCTAAACTCTTCATAAAACTTCTTGGCATGTCCTAGAACCATCTCCCACGTGCAGCTAACCAATTCACGGCTTAAACTCTAGAAACCAAATTTAGCACATGTTTTCTAACTACCGCGCTTAAGCGTCAGTGCTTAATTTAGCACATGTCAACTTAACATCCAAACATTCGTTCTACATGTCTAAGTCATCTTTTAAGGCCTTAGAATAATCGCTAACTCATTATATAGTTAAAATACTACCAGAATTTTCTAAATCGCACGTAACAACATAAAAATAAAAACGAACACACAGATAACTATTGGGTGCCTCCCACAGAGCGCTTGGTTTATTGTCGTCAGCCCGACCTAACCAGTTCTTATTCTGGTTGACCCAACATCAGAAAATCATTTAATTTAAGTTGGTCACCTAAAAAGTAGGATTTCAGTCTGTAACCATTCTATTTGAATATTTTGTCAGTTTTAAGATCTTTGATATCCACAGCTCCATAGGGATAAACTTTCATCACAACAGATGGGCCCATCCACCTTAACTTAAGTTTGCCTGGAAATAATCTTAACATTGCATTATAAAGTAATACTTGTTGCCCTGGCTGAAAAATTTTAGTAAGAATCCTCCGATCATGCCACATCTTCATCTTTTCTTTGTAAATCTTAGACTTTCATAAGATTCATTCCTTATCTCTTCAGACTCATTTAATTGCAATAATCATTTCTCACCAGCATCTTTCAAATTGTAATTAAATTCCTTAATAGCCCAATATGTTTTATGCTCAAGTCAACTAGTAAGTGATACACTTTCCCAAATATTAGCCTGTACGGGGACATTCATATAGGAGCTGTGTATACAGTCCTATAAGCCCACAAAGCATGGTCAAGTTTAGCTGACCAATCTATTTTAGTTGGATTCACAATTTTTTCCAATATTCTTATAATTTCATGATTGAATAATTCAGCCAAAACACTTATCTGATGATGATAAGCAATAACAATTCTTTAGTTAATATGATATTTATTTAATAACTTCTCCATTATTGCATTTCTGAAATGACTTCCCCCGTCAGTTATGATTACTCTCGGCATCCCAAATCTACAAAATATGTTCATTCTTAAAAATTTTACAATACTTTGAGCATCACATCGAGGTAAAACAACAGCTTCTATCAATTTAGATACATAGTCTACTGCTAACAATATATATAAATTTTCGAAAGATGATATAAATGGTCCCATGAAATTTAATCCTCAAACATCAAATATCTCAACTTCTAACACATAATTAAGGAGCATTTCATTCCTTCTAGAAATATTACCTACTCGTTGACATCGATCACAAATTTTGATATAAGTGTTAACATCTCTAAAGATTGTAAACCAATAAAATAAAGATTGTAAAATTTTGTATGTTGTTTTATCAGCACCAAAATATTCTCCAAAATTAGAATTATGTCGTTTATAGATAATTTCATAAGTTTCTTCTAAAGGCACACATCTTTGAATTATATGATCCTTATTTATATAAAAATGGGTCATCCAAAAAATAAGTCTTAGCTTCAGATAAAAATTTCCTCTTCTGTTGGTATGTCATTCCATATGGTATAATATCACTAACAATGAAGTTCACATTGTCGGCATACCAGAAACATGTCACTTACTGATATTGAACAATTCTTCATCTGGAAAATGTTCATTAATTTCTTTTTCAAAATTGAGTGGTTTTTCNACTTACTGATATTGAACAATTCTTCATCTGGAAAATGTTCATTAATTTCTTTTTCAAAATTGAGTGGTTTTTTTAATTCAAGCCTGGACAGATGATCAATAATTTGATTCTCAGCTCCCTTCCTATCTACTATTTCAAAGTCAATTTTTTGCAAAAGGCGAACCCATCTTATCAATCTTGGTTTTACATCCTTCTTTTTCGTTAAATACTTAATAGCAGAATGATCTGTATGCACTTATCGACATTATTTTGGTTGGAGGAGTTGCCCATAAGAAGATGTCGGTCGCCGGAATCAAAATCCTGTAGCCTGCTTCAGAAGGACGTTTAATTTACTATAGATTTAGATTTAGAAAAAATATGAAATCAAACTGATCCCATATTTTTCATTATTTAAATGAAAGAGCAATATATCTCCAACCCTATATCTATCCTGAAGAATAAACACAAGACATGAGGATGAGACTCGATCAAATAATTTGAGAAGTATATGACGTCTGTTCGGTCTGCGAAACCATTTTATTTGCCGACAATTTTCCTTATTTAATATGAGGAATTAAATAGGGTTTATTTTAAGCTGGGTTCGGACAAGCTTCCTATAAGGGCATGCCCCTATAGTTAATTACATCATAAATAACCAAAGTCATCTAAGAAAACTCTCAATAAAAATCATGGAATATTATCTTCAAGGAGTTTAAAAGAATATGATTTTTCAATGATATCGGACAAAGAGGTGTGAAATGTGATTGGCTCAAATTTGGAGCATTTTGTTTTTAGAATCCAAAGGAGGAAGAACTAAGGGATGTAATGGATCCGGAGGACAACCTCAGTGACTTCCCAGTCTATCCTATGGTTTGGATTCAGTTTTGTGGAGAAATATTTAGGTGTTTCATCCTGCCAATTTTATTAATTTAGGACTTACATTCGTGTAAAACAATCACACAAATAGCCTGGAAGATGTGAGGATTTAGGTCGTGAAGCACGACAACCTCGGAATCTTAAAGCGAGTTAGGGATTGAATTGCACAATATGATTGTGAGGTGAGGATTTATGTTGCATAAGCAGACAACCTCAAAATCCTATGGCTTGGTTGTTTAATTCTAAGGAAGGAATTGGTTTCGCTGGGGAAGACATGTTTTGCTGTTGAAGATGGTCGTGCTGCCTATCATGCTAGCTCCAAACTCCTCATCGTGGCAAGTTTAAGTTTTCTATGGTGTCAAGTTATGATGTCAAATCAGACGACCTTATGGTTGAAGTTCTTTAAATGTTATGGGGGGTGTTAAAGTTGATTAGAGTGACACCGGTTAGGATCCCACGGTTCCCTCGTTCCGACACCACTATCTTCTATTTGATTCACTTAGTCCAATTGAATTTACTAAACTCAACTTAATGAGCTCCATAATTTCATTTAGACCATGGGAAGCCTCGTTAGCAACCGTAGGTTACCTCCTCCGAGGATTTTCGATCATCCGAAAGAGACGTCTTAATTTAGTTGTATTTGTTGTTTTTTTGTGATTTTTGTGATTAAATTTTGAGTTGACTTATATTTGGAATGTTGTGTAGGTGAATTTTATCTTGGTTGATTTTAGTTTTGGTTTTGTAGCTATCCTGACAATTTTAGTTTTCATGCAGGGTGACATCGTTGTTTAGCATGTAAATTTGTGTTTTGTTCATACATGTAGGTAAGTAAGCATAATGTGGAAAGCTTGAGAAAATACAATGTTGTAAACTATAAAAGCGTACCTGACGAGTCTTCTCGTTTCACCACCTGAAACACAAAATGCATGTTTGAACATTTTATGTAAAGTGGAAAAAGTAAGGTTTTAGTGACCTGCCTAACCCTAGGTCATATCTTGGTGGGTCCCTATTAGTTTGATTAAGGATGATTTTTTGTTAAGTAAAACATATTAAGTTTAATAGGCCTCTGAGGTAGCCAACAGTTCTGGAGAAAGAAGCAGGTCCATGCTTCCCTCTCACTACCTGGTGAAAATTCTCGAGCTCATTTGAACTTATTATGTTGCTTAGTAACCTATCCTGTAAATACCTTTAATGCTCAATGAAAATTGATGTTTCAATTATACTTAAGAGTAAGGTGTTGGTGGAGATCCTTAAAGGGAGCAAGTTAGCGTTATTGAAACACTTAACCGATTTGAGTTCTAATTTGGGCTTAGAGTGTTCAAAGGCGTTTACTTTATATTCACTCTTCAAATCCTCATTTAACCAAATTTGATTCAGCCTAGGTCGCTACTAAGCTCTTCAGACCTAAGTAGATGTCTTGGTTATTTTGAAAGAAGTTANAAGGGAGCAAGTTAGCGTTATTGAAACACTTAACCGATTTGAGTTCTAATTTGGGCTTAGAGTGTTCAAAGGTGTTTACTTTATATTCACTCTTCAAATCCTCATTTAACCAAATTTGATTCAGCCTAGGTTGCTACTAAGCTCTTCAGACCTAAGTAGATGTCTTGGTTATTTTGAAAGAAGTTGAATTTTTAAGTGACAATAATTATTCATTTTCAATATACTTAAATGTCATTTTGACATCAAGTAGGTGTATTAAATTAGTGAGTTATCAACTTTCAAAGTCATACCCATAAGTCTAAGATCATTTAATTTAATAGACTTCCAAATTTTAATAATTTAAGGAATTACAAATTTATCCCTTGATTATGTAAAGAATGAGGTTTGTTTCTACTAATTAATCCCCTTGTGTTTCAATCATCCAAATAAGTTAATTAAAATCAGAGGTTACCCTTTTCCCTCCTTGAATTAAGCCTAAATGTTAATTAAGGTCAAACTTCAAAAATTACATTTTGCCCCTAAGGCTCTATCACTTCATAATTTATCAAATTTAATTCAAATGACTTTGGAATTTTCATCCCGCCTCACCCATGGGTCAATTAAGACATCATAGGAAAAAAATTGTGATTTTTCAAAATTTAATTTAATTTACATATTTATTTCAATGCAAAAATAAAATTTTTCAAAGAAAATTTCATAACTTGACCAAGGCAAAGCTGAATCCCTTAAAATTTTTGCTAGAGGTAGACTTAAACCAAAGAAACATTAAGGCCAAATTTTATGATTTATTGAATTATATTTGATTTTTAAGAATTATTTTAANTGTGATTTTTCAAAATTTAATTTAATTTACATATTTATTTCAATGCAAAAATAAAATTTTTCAAAGAAAATTCCATAACTTGACTAAGGCAAAGCTGAATCCCTTGAAATTTTTGCTAGAGGTAGACTTAAACCAAAGAAACATTAAGGCCAAATTTCATGATTTATTGAATTATATTTGATTTTTAAGAATTATTTTAGATTCTAGAGTATTTATTAATTATAAAATATTTTGAATGTGGAAAATTATGTTTTATATTTTTATTAAATCACTCTGATATCAAGGAACCCAGAGAAGCAAATTTCATATTTGTATGATTTTTCTTTGAATTTTTAGGATTATTTTAGTGAAAAACCATTTTTAGCATTCAAAAATTATTTTTAGCTTTAAAATTCAATATCCCTAAACCCTTAGAAAATTAGAAAAACTATTCCAATTATTCCTAAGTGCTCAGGAAACAATTTAGAACATTTTCATGAATTTTATTATTTTTGTGATTTTTTATCATTTTTTAATTATTTAAATATTAAGAATAGGCTAAAAATGAAGTTTTTATTTTGATTACCATTATATTTTTATAAAATTTCTTTGATCACAGAGAACTTGAAAAACCAATTTTTATAATTTTTTTGAGTTATATTTTAATTACTAAAAATTATTTTAGTGTTAAAAATGACATTTAACTTGAAAAATCAATTTGAGTTGGTAAATGAGCTCCAAATGTTTTGAAATTTTTATTAGGAGTTCTCTGAACTTTAAATCATAGTGGAGATTAAAAATTAAGTCATTTAGATGTTTGTACTTCCCAAAATTTATTTTCTTTGTGTTTTAGGGTTGGTGAAAATTAAGCGCATCCTTAATGACTTAACCCATGAAATATTTTTTAAAGGGTCTCTGGTCATAGCCAACCTTCCAAAAATTTTTTGGATTTTTCTAAGCAACATGCTAATTATTATGATTAATTTATACAAATAATAGACATAAATTTGGAAATTATGGATCTCTGTCTAGAGACATCCTCTTACTTTGGAAAACTCCGAGGATGTTCCCTAAAACAGAGGCAACAACATGCCAAAATTTCAAGTCATGATGAAATGTCTACATGCATGGAGAATTAAAAGACTCAAAACCATATTTAATTAATTAAAAAGAAAATATGCCTCAAACAAACTTCAAATTATTTCCAGATTATTCTCCTCTGTTCACTGAGAAAAAATAGTATTTTTATTTTATTTTTGTGATTTTTCTGCACCAAGATATGAATTTTTGAAGTTAGGGCTATTCATTTAAATCAGAAAATACCCTATTTATCTATTTAAACGTGTGACGCTGACTAGATCCTAGGCGGCTCTGAAACTCCATGTGGCGCGCTCCCATTCGACGCCACCATCCATCTCAGCACTGACTCGGCCCGCAGTTCATGTATGAAGGCCTTGTCCGGCTAGATCTCGTCCGTTGATGAGATAAACACGCGATCGAATGACTCCCCATCATCGTCCCCAATGTCTTAGCCCGAGAATCATCCATTCTCAAAGCTTAAGATCTCACCCATTTCTTAACCAATTTAAGTGCAGGTTGTTTCTAAATTCTCGTCTAAGTGTGACGACCACATCCATACGGTAATCATGCAATTAAATTAAGCCTAATCAAATGGGGAATCAAAATAGAAAGGAGGAGAAGTTCATTACTTTTGCTCTGAGAAGGGAAGCTTTGATCAGAGGTGTTCGACACGTTCGTGGATGTCCAAGGAGGCTAGGGATTAAGCCTCTTGCTATGCTGAAAGGCTTAGGTATGAATTTNCCTAAACCCTTAGAAAATTAGAAAAACTATTCCAATTATTCCTAAGTGCTCAGGAAACAATTTAGAACATTTCCATGAATTTTATTATTTTTGTGATTTTTTATCATTTTTTAATTATTTAAATATTATGAATAGGCTAAAAATGAAGTTTTTATTTTAATTACCATTTTATTTTTATAAAATTTCTCTGATCACAGTGAACTCCAAAAACCAATTTTTATAATTTTTTTTGTTATATTTTAATTACTAAAAATTATTTTAGTGTTAAAAATTACATTTAACTTGAAAAATCAATTTGAGTTGGTAAATGAGCTCCAAATGTTTTGAAATTTTTATTGGGAGTTCTCTGAACTTTAAATCATAGTGGAGATTAAAAATTAAGTCATTTAGATGTTTGTATTTCCCAAAATTTATTTTCTTTGTGTTTTAGGGTTGGTGAAAATTAAGTGCATCCTTAATGACTTAACCCATGAAATATTTTTTAAAGGGTCTCTGATCATAGCCAACCTTCCAAAAAATTTTTGGATTTTTCTAAGCAACATGCTAATTATTATGATTAATTTATACAAATAATAGAAATAAATTTGGAAATTATGGATCTCTGTCTAGAGACATCCTCTTACTTTGGAAAAATCCGAGGTTGTTCCCTAAAATAGAGGCAACAACATGCCAAAATTTCAAGTCATGATGAAATCTCTACATGCATGGAGAATTAAAAGACTCAAAACCATATTTAATTAATTAAAAATAAAATATGCCTCAAACAAACTTCAAATTATTTCCAGATTATTCTCCTCTATTCACTGAGAAAAAAGAGTATTTTTATTTTATTTTTGTGATTTTTCTGCACCAAGATATGAATTTTTGAAGTTAGGGCTATTCATTTAAATCAGAAAATACCTTATTTATCTATTTAAACGTGCGACGCTGACTAGATCCTAGGCGGCTCTGAAACTCCATGTGGCGCGCTCCCATTCAACGCCACCATCCATCTCAGCGCTGACTCGGCCCGCAGTTCATGTATGAAGGCCTTGTCCGGCTAGATCTCGTTCGTTGATGAGATAAACGCGCGATCGAATGGCTCCCCGTCATCGTCCCCAATGTCTTCGCCCGAGAATCATCCATTCTCAAAGCTTAAGATCTCACCCATTTCTTAACCAAATTAAGTGCGGTTTGTTTCTAAATTCTCGTCTAAGTGTGACGAGCACATCTATACGGTAATCATGCAATTAAATTAAGCCTAATCAAATGGAGAATCAAAATAGAAAGGAGGAGAAGTTCATTACTTTTGCTCTGAGAAGGGAAGCTTTGATCAGAGGTGTTCGACACGTTCGTGGAGGTCCAAGGAGGCTAGGGATTAAGCCTCTTGTTATGGTGAAAGGCTTAGGTATGAATTCAACCAAGCTCGATTTTAGGTGTTGGTCTAGGGCTATGCTAGGGGCTCTGTATGAGAGGGATTTGATGGGGCTTCTTCTTCATTCACTGTGGTGAAGGTGTGGGTGAGTTTAATTTGATTTTGGTGGAGTGTAGAGGTGTAGAGAGCTCTGTCCTGTCTCCGGTAAGGTTTTGTGCTAAAAAATTGAACTCCGGTAAGGGAATTCAGGGCAATGTGGTGGTTGAGTTGCACTGAGGAGGTCTCAAAGAGGCTCTAGGAGTAACTTGGAGGTCTCTCTAAAAACTTTTTAGCACACTCTCCATGGTCGTAGAGGTGAGCTTTTTATAAAAATTGGCTTAAGGTTGTTGTCATGGCCAATTAGGGGATGAAAAATGATGCTTAGGTGGAGANGGAATTCAGGGCAATGTGGTGGTTGAGTTGCACTGAGGAGGTCTCAAAGAGGCTCTAGGAGTAACTTGGAGGGTTCTCTCTAAAAATTTTTTAGCACAGGTTTTTATAAAAATTTGCTTAAGGTTGTTGTCATGGCCAATTAGGGGATGAAAAGTGATGCTTAGGTGGAGGGCAGAGAGGCTCTAACATTTAATTTGGATGAGGAGGCCTCTAGGTTTGAATTGGGTTTGATTCCATGGGGATGGCTTTCGGTTTTGACATTTTCCGGCCACTAGTCTGGCCGGCCAGGCCAAGGGAGGTGGCTAGGAGGTCAGGTGAGCCAGGGGAATATGTCACAACAATTAAATGGGTTGATGTTTAGTTTTGGCAAAAAAAAATCTTTGGCTTAAGCAAATATGGAATGAAATCCCTTAATTTTGGGATCCCTTGGTACATGGATTATTTGGGTGGTTCCATGGTGTTTGGCTTGNCGGCCACTAGTCTGGCCGGCCAGGCCAAGGGAGGTGGCTAGGAGGTCAGGTGAGCCAGGGGAATATGTCACAGCAATTAAATGAGTTAATGTTTAGTTTTGGTAAAAAAAAATCTTTAGCTTAAGAAAATATGGAATGAAATCCCTTAATTTTGGGATCCCTTGGTACATGGCTTATTTGGGTGGTTCCATGGTGTTTGGCTTAGTCAATAGGGTCAAAAAATTGGCTGTGGTGACCTTGTCTTGACCAATTTAACATGTCTAGGTCAATTTTGGTGCATGGGTCCAAGTGGGTGCAAATGACTAAGACTTAGGTTTGGGCTAGGTTAGCCATGTTAATTGGCCCAATTGATTGATGCATTTGATATAGATGATTGGAATTAACATTTTTGGTGAAGGATTGAAAGGATTTTGAGTTCAATTGGAGGGTCAATTTGAAGGATTTTGGAATTTTGGTCAAATTGGGCATGTTGGGCTAGGCATGGGTCTATATTGGGCTAGGATTGGGCTTAGTCCAAATCGATTACTGAGAATGGTCCATAGGAATGTGATGAAGAGTTTTCAACATGAATTGGGTGCCAATTTTGGGGTTAAATCAATCAATTTGGTGGAATTTTGAGGTATGGCCAATTTAGGGCAAAATTGGGGATTTTTGGATTTAGATAAAAATTAAATGAAATTGAGGCTTCACCAAGGCCAATTGAATGTTAAGTTTGATTTTTAGGAGTGTTATAAAGAGTTTAGGATGCAAACTGAGACCAATACAGTAGGCCATGAGGTTCAATTTGGTGGAACCAAGTCACAGGGCCAAAATTCGAGGTTTGACTTGGATCAAAATTGGGCTCAAAGCATGAGCCAATTGAGCTTGGATTTGGTTTGTGTTAGTCATATGAAAGGTTAATTTGAGTTTAGAATTGAAATTGGGGAAAATTGGGACCAATTTGATGGACATTGAAGGTGGATCTGGGGAGATTGAGCCTTTTAAGGGCAATTTGGGGGTTTCAGACAAAGATGGTCAAATTGGTCAAATTTGAGTTATGTGATAGTTGAGAAAAATGAAATTGGGAATATTTGGAAGGTTTTGGGATTTTTTTTAATTTTTGGAATTTTGGGCTAAGGAGGGGCATTTTGGTAATTTGGCAATTTTTGGTGATTTTGGGTAATTTGGGTATTTTCAAAAGATTTGAAATGACTTTTGAGCAAATTTGGGTATTTTTGGTAAATTTGGGAATTTTGGCCAAATTTAGGGTTTCAAGGGTACTTAGATAATTTGGGGTAGTTTAAGGGAAAAAGGCTAAATTGGGTATCTTTGGTAGAATTGGGGAGCTAACTATCATAAATGAGCTATGGACCAATGGAAACCCCATTTGGGTCCTCTATGTACTGGTCTTAGTTAAACCGCAGCCAAGGGCCAGTGGGTTTAGGGGACCATCTACATGAGTCTCCCAAAGGATTAAGGGATCAAAGTGAAGAAATTTTGGGTTTAGGGTACTGAGTGATTGTGAGTGAGGTGATTGTAGTGAGTGAGTTAGCTTTAGACCAACACCCAGGGTCAACCCTAAGGTCAAATAGTCCTATAAGAACTCTCCTTAAGCTTACTCATAATGACCCCACCTACTAAGTGCTAAAGGTTAAGACCACTATGTGGAACTTCAAGTTGAGTAAAGAGAAGTTTGCCTACTAAGTGGTAGAGGTTAGGACCAATATGTGGAACTTCAAGTTGAGTAGAGAAGAGTTTGGGAATGGTGAGGGTTCCTTGTCTAGTTTTCTAAGAATAGTCAATAAGAAAGTCCTATGGCTAGACCTTGGTGAGGGTTCCTTTTCTAGTTTTCTAGGAATAGTCAACAGGAAAGTCCTATGGCTAGACCTTAGAGGTTGAGACCAACATGTGGAATTTCAAGTTGAGTAGAGAAGAGTTTGGAATTTCTAGTGGTGAAGACCAACATGTGGAACTTCAATTTGAGTAGAGAAGAGTTTGGAATTTCTAGTGGTTAGGGTTTGATCAATATGTGGAACTTCAAGTTAAGTAAAGAAGATGGTAGAATTTCTAGTGGTGAGGGTGCTAATATGTTGAACTTCAAGTTGAGTAAAGAGGAGTGTAGAATTTCTAATGGTGAGGGTTCCTTATGTGGAATTCCAAGTTGAGTAGAGAAGAGTGTAGAATTTCTAATGGTGAGGGTTCCATGTGTTTCTAGGAATAGTCAACAGGAAAGTCCTATGGCTAGACCCTAGGCTACTAAAGAGGAAAAATTATACCTCAACCAAAAGTGAGGTCAACAAGCACCTCGCTCTTAAGCTCCAGAAGTAGTTTTTTGGTGATTCAATGAATTTGAACAAATATTTGAAGAGGTAATTGAAGCAACCCTTGGTAAAAACATGGAAAACAGTTAATGGACACAAAAATACATTCAATTTTCTTTTGAAAGGAGGCAACTCTTGGAAGTTTCATTGAATGTGGACACATTTTGAAGAGACATCAAAGCAGCTTTTAGAAAATTATAAAAAAGGCTTGGTTTTAAGAACTCTATCTATCGCACCCTGCCCCCCACGCTCCCCCCTTTATTTTTATTTTTAGTTGGAGTTTGTATTGTAAGTAAAGTAAGAGAATCAAAAGAACTTCAAGAGTTTGGTGGAGAGGATTTGAGATAATTTTTAATCTTTGTGACTACATTTTAATTTAATTTAGACTTTTTGTTTGGTTGCATGATTTCTACTTTCCAATTTAAATGTGGTTGTATTTTCTCCATGAATTCTAAGCAGTTTTTTTATCTTTTTCCTTAAAATGACAAGTGATTAAGTGTTGGATGGACGTTGTGTGAAGAATTAATCTTTTGTGATGGTTTTAAATATTGTACTTCATTTACTTCTTGATTTATCCAATTAAAATGTTAATATCTGTTGTGAGAACATGTAAGATCTGAGATAGTATTGTCTTAGTCAACAAATGGTAAGAATCACATGATATTGTATGGATGAGAATGTAATTCATATGATTCAGTGCAAATAAATAGGGAAATAAACTTTAAAGGGTGTATAATTAGAGGACTTTAGAGTGACAGGATAATGCTCCTAATATGATTTATTGTTTTAGGTTTTAATAAGAGATGTTAGCCCCCAGGTAGAAGGAGAAGAGGGAACTCTCAAGTGAGAGCTAGCATCTTCCCCACCAAATCCATCTTTAAAACTATTCAAACTTTAAATTAGCTAATGTTCTTTATATCAACTCTAGTAAGGGTAAAAAATATTATTGCTTTTATTTGGCTCAACAAAATTTGACTACTTTCACAACAGAATTCCTAAACTTGTTACTAATTCATGATAAGGAAAAGATATTTTATTTATATTGTCTTCATTTTACAAATATCTAGTTAAGTTTAGTGAGTTGTTTACTTTGCTTTCAAATATAAAAATTATAAAAAGAATCAAATTTTTATTCCGATTATAGCATCTACAGTTTGAGTAAAAATATTTTGCAAATTAGAATTTGTTATCTAATTTCTTCTGATATAGTTAAATATTATATTTTCTTTATGGGTTAAATATATGGGGATTAATAAAAAATTCCTATATTACATGATAACAAAACATATACTTGTGTAGTACCCATATTTAAATATAATAATTATATTTTTATTTACTTCGAAGTTAAGTTTTTTGCCTATTTGTTGCTTGAGATCAAGTTTTTGGCATCGTTGCAAAGTAAATATTATAAATAAAGAAAAGTTAAGAATATAACCTCATACATCGTATTGACATATAAAATCGAGATCAATGAGCATAGTGATCATTGGACTTTTAAGAGGGTGTCTGAGGACCTTGAGCTAATGTGGATAGTTCCAGACAGGTCTTGTCTATAGATGTCAATTTAGAGTAGGTTCTCATAAAAGTGGGGTCAACAAATGTGCCCTCAATTTATGTGGAATACTAAATAAGTATGCCACACATATTTGTGTTAACCGAAGTGGCCAACATAACCTGAGACAATTTATAGTTGAATTTAAAGAAGAATGAAGTCATTCTGTGTCAGGATGCTTAACATTCAATCCTTAAGGTTTGCTGGGGAGAAGAGTGTCATGACTTATAAAGAAGTCATGAGGAATAAGTATAGAATGGGAAAGCCATGATTCCTCATCAAGAAAGCCTTATATCTCATAGTAAAAGAGAGAGTGAATGCCATACTCCGTTGAAGGAGCTCTTATATCATTTCTCAAAGATGTCAAATGTTGGCTTTGGGAAAGTAACGCTAGTAGACTTATATTTTATCCCAAAGAAAATGTTAAAGGAAATCTATAACTCTATGTCAGGAAGGTCTTACATTCAATAGCAAATGAGAGGGTGAATGTCATACTCCGTTGAAGGAGGTCTTATACCACCTCTCAAAGATGTCAAATAATGATTCTGAAAATGGAAAGCTAGAAGACTTACATCTTATTACAAAGGAAAAGCTAAAGTAAAGTCATAACTCTTTCGCAGGAAGGTCTTACATCCAATAGCAAAAGAGAGAGTGAATGTCATACTCCGTTGAAGGAGGTCTTATACCACCTCTCAAAGATGTCGAATGTCAATTTTGGGAAAGGAATTCTGGAATACTTACATCCTATCCCAAAGGAAAAGCTAAAGGAAAGTCATAACTCCATGTTAGGAAGGTCTTATATCTGATAGCAAAAGAGAAACTAGATGCCATACTCCATTGAAGGAGGTCTTATAACACTTTTCAAGATGTCGAATTTCGATTTTAGGAAAATAATTCTAGAAGAACTACATTCTATCTCAAAGGAAAAGCTAAAAGAAGGCCATAACTCTGTGTCAGGAAGGACTTATATATGATAACAAAAGAAAAAGTGTGCAAAACACATAGAAAAGAATAAATTATCAGTTAATCATTTAGAAAGTAGCTCTTGCCACATTTCAAAAAAAATTATTTGGTTTTGATTTGTGTCTTTTCATTTCATCATTTTTTAATTTTTTTTTCTTTTAGTTGTAGGTGTTTTTCTTAGTATTTTTGAACCTGCTCAAGCATTGTCAAAAGTTGAGGATTTTATCTTTTGTAACAAAACTAGAGTTTCATTTCACTACATAAGATAACATACAGTGATACAAGAGGTAGTAACAGTACACCATATATCACAAGCAAAATGCTATGACAATAATTGCTATCAAAACCTCATAGCAAAAGTTGTCACCTTCATCCTTTATCATGTCATCAACCTTAGACACTACTAGACGAACAATGGATATCTTGCACTCTATGATATCATCGAAAACAAGTTCCATCAAGTATCTTGGGTGCTCGGATATTCATAAGTTCATGGTAGTTTCAGAGGTCATAGTCCTTCAAGCTCTGGTATTGGTTGATATCCAACAGGACACTTTTCCAGACGCATTCCTCATAATGTTATTCAAATTGGTCGCATGCTTACACTTGGTATACAATGTTTTGCGACATCAGCTACATTTCCCTATAGGATTAGCACTAATCCTCATGTGAGGTGAATCTATAAGAACTGTGAAATTTTCCTAGTTTGATGATCTGTGTTTTTTCCAAACAGTATAGTACATCTATTTAGTAGTGACACTGTGCATAAAGGTCTCTCAAAGTCATGATTGTCAATATGTGGTGGGATGCAATCCCCTTCATCATAAATGTTGATAATATAACTATCAAGAACTTAGCTAGATGGAATTATGTTCCATATTACTAAACATTTGATGATTTCAATAATTATAACGGGCATTGGATCCACATGTTCGTGCTTTAAAATCCCCAAGGGATTGCCCACTATGTCTTTAGCATAGTTGTAGTAGCATCTATATTATATTGTAACTTGTCACTTTCTGTGTTTCCCTTAGTTAGGCTCTAAGTACGTCCTCCTTCTTAACTGTTCAGGTCACCCTTTGTCACATGCCTCCATCACATGTTCCAGAGGATGGCTTGATCATCTTCATTAAATGCTCAAGTGACTAGTTCTATGTCTTCAAGTATGTTGGTTCTTTGGTTGTCGATATCCTTAAAGTGTTGGAAATATTGTCGTCTGATCATTTGAATGCACCTCAGTTCCTCTTTAAAGATGATCTGTCTTTCAGTTGGTTCTTCTGACGTTGTAAGGTCAAGAACTGATGCATATGGACTTGGCGTGAAGATTACTCATTCTATTTCTTCTTCTTCAGGATCCAAGTTTTCTTTCTCGAAGATAAGGTATGCTTCTCAAGGTGTATATTCTGGGATTAGAAATTCAAATTTAGTGGTGTCTTCTTCCATTGGTTATGGATCTCGTGGTTCTTTTTCCTCATGTCTCTTTAGTCGTTTGTTACAATTTTATCTTTGGGTTATGGTCAACCCTGAGGCCAATTTTGTTACCCCAGCAATGGATGCATCTACAATCCCATGATCTGCAACAACCACAATGGATTTAAGTCACCTAGTGTCAATCTTTCCCTTTTCTTTCACAGTTTTTTTTGTCTCTTTAGTATCATTTTGTTGTCGTGAACGAAACTCCAGCACAGGTAATTTTCCTTTTGCTTCCTCTTGATCAACAATGGACAATAATGGTCCATTATATAACATCACGACTTGTGTCAAGTTGAAATCAAAATGGATCCAT
>JXCR01062199.1:19883-34370 GCA_002079205.1 Phalaenopsis hybrid cultivar | reverse complement strand
TCTTAGTATTTTTGAACCTGCTCAAGCATTGTCAAAAGTTGAGGATTTTATCTTTTGTAACAAAACTAGAGTTTCATTTCACTACATAAGATAACATACAGTAATACAAGAGGTAGTAACAGTACACCATATATCACAAGCAAAATGCTATGACAATAATTGTTATCAAAACCTCATAGCAAAAGTTGTCACCTTCATCCTTTATCATGTCATCAACCTTAGACACTACTAGACGAACAATGGATATCTTGCACTCTGTGATATCATCGAAAACAAGTTCCATCAAGTATCTTGGGTGCTCGGATATTCATAAGTTCATGGTAGTTTCAGAGGTCATAGTCCTTCAAGCTCTGGTATTGGTTGATATCCAACAGGACACTTTTCCAGACGCATTCCTCATAATGTTATTCAAATTGGTCGCATGCTTACACTTGGTATACAATGTTTTGCGACATCAGCTACATTTCCCTATAGGATTAGCACTAATCCTCATGTGAGGTGAATCTATAAGAACTGTGAAATTTTCCTAGTTTGATGATCTGTGTTTTTTCCAAACAGTATAGTACATCTATTTAGTAGTGACACTGTGCATAAAGGTCTCTCAAAGTCATGATTGTCAATATGTGGTGGGATGCAATCCCCTTCATCATAAATGTTGATAATATAACTATCAAGAACTTAGCTAGATGGAATTATGTTCCATATTACTAAACATTTGATGATTTCAATAATTATAACGGGCATTGGATCCACATGTTCGTGCTTTAAAATCCCCAAGGGATTGCCCACTATGTCTTTAGCATAGTTGTAGTAGCATCTATATTATATTGTAACTTGTCACTTTCTGTGTTTCCCTTAGTTAGGCTCTAAGTACGTCCTCCTTCTTAACTGTTCAGGTCACCCTTTGTCACATGCCTCCATCACATGTTCCAGAGGATGGCTTGATCATCTTCATTAAATGCTCAAGTGACTAGTTCTATGTCTTCAAGTATGTTGGTTCTTTGGTTGTCGATATCCTTAAAGTGTTGGAAATATTGTCGTCTGATCATTTGAATGCACCTCAGTTCCTCTTTAAAGATGATCTGTCTTTCAGTTGGTTCTTCTGACGTTGTAAGGTCAAGAACTGATGCATATGGACTTGGCGTGAAGATTACTCATTCTATTTCTTCTTCTTCAGGATCCAAGTTTTCTTTCTCGAAGATAAGGTATGCTTCTCAAGGTGTATATTCTGGGATTAGAAATTCAAATTTAGTGGTGTCTTCTTCCATTGGTTATGGATCTCGTGGTTCTTTTTCCTCATGTCTCTTTAGTCGTTTGTTACAATTTTATCTTTGGGTTATGGTCAACCCTGAGGCCAATTTTGTTACCCCAGCAATGGATGCATCTACAATCCCATGATCTGCAACAACCACAATGGATTTAAGTCACCTAGTGTCAATCTTTCACTTTTCTTTCACAGTTTTTTTTGTCTCTTTAGTATCATTTTGTTGTCGTGAACGAAACTCCAGCAAAGGTAATTTTCCTTTTGCTTCCTCTTGATCAACAATGGACAATAATGGTCCATTATATAACATCACGACTTGTGTCAAGTTGAAATCAAAATGGATCCATGATCCTCTTTCTATGCATCGGCGGTCCAGAGCCAAACAAACATACGGCACTACAGAAAGTGAAAAGGAGTTTGTTGCTTGACATATTCTTGTGATCAATAGGCTAATGTAAACATGTCAGACTTAATTCCAATTTTTTTTTCACTACAAAATTGAGAAATTTTGATTTTTTTTTAATTTCGAGAGATCATATTCAAGAATATCCACTTAATGAACAAAAAGGAAGCCTAAAAGGAGGAAAAAATTCCATTTTGACACAAACAAAATTTATTGTCATTTTTATTATCATTTTCCTCAGTTTACTTAAAAAGTCATTTTATGTCACATATTATTTTTTTAAATAACGCCCATTGATTAAGGGTATAACTCTTCTTCGTTGACAATTGACCAACTAGTAGGATCCTCCCGAGTATGTCTTTTCAACTACATACAGGTTCTCCCATATTGGCTCAAACTTCCCACCTTTTTTTTCGGTGAGCAAGAATAGGTCTTCAGAGTACTAAGACTAAATCACCAATTTGAAATGTCCTTGGACAAACCAATTTATCAAGGACTCACACCATTTTTGCCTGGTACAGCTTCAAATTTTATTGAGCTTGTAAACATTGTCCCTCTAAACTTTCAAGTTCTTTAAATTGTAGCTTTGCATTGTCTTCCTCTATTATTTTGTTTGCCAATGCGATTATGAGAGAAGGGAGTTGTAGTTCAAGTGGAAGTACGACCTCAGACCCATACACCAAAGCAAATGGTGTTAACCGTGTCGGTGTGTTGTATGTGGTACGGTAAGCCCAAAAAACTTCTAGTAACTGTTCATGCCACTGTATTAGATTGTTAGTTAATGTATTTTTCAAAATTTGAATCAATGTCTTATTGAAGGCCTCAACCAAACCATCAATTCTAGGGTAGTAAATTGTCAAATATGTCCAATCTATTCCATGTCTTTGGATGAAATTATTTATCTTTGTATTTTTGAAAGTCATTCTATTGTCTGAGATGACTCTTCGAGGAAATTTAAATCTATAAATGATTTGTGTGTTGAAAAAGTAGAGGACCTATTTTACTTTGAATTCTCTGAGTAGTACTGCTTCTACCCATATAGAGAAGTAATTTGCTTCTATCCATTTTGAGAAGTAATATGTGGCGGCCATTATAAATCGGAAACCTTTAGAAGATGGAAGGTCTATAAGGTCCACAATATCGGTGCCCCAACATTCAAATGACCAAGATGCAATTGTTGTGTATAGTGCGTTTGGCGGTTGATGCAAGACCACTCCATAGGATTGATAATGATGGCAGTTCTTTGTAGTTTCAATGCAGTCGGCCATCATTCTCGGCTATATCACGTTCATTTTATTTTCATTTTCATTTTTGGTCGTGATTAATGTGCACCACAGAGACCTGATTGAACTTCTCTAATGACGTCTTGGGCTTTGGATTGGCTTAAGCATCTTAACCACATCTAGTCAAAAGATCGTCGATAAAGAACATCATTCACCATAGCATAAAATAATGCTCTCTGTTTAATTTCAGCTGCAATAGAACCATTTTTTGGTAATCTTTCTGTAAGTATTCAATAATTTGTTGTCACTAATCATCTTTTTCTTCTTTAACAACGGCTATTATTGTGTCATTTCCAAGTTTGTGAAGATTTCAATGTCAACTTGAGAATGTACTTATCGTCCTTTCACAGAGATTAGGATGTCATCCTCTTTTGGACAAGAAAATTCTTTTGCAAATTTGGCTAAAGCATCTACTAAGGAACTATCTCATCTCGGAACTAGGAAGAATGTTACATCTGGAATTTGTTCCAGTAACTTTAGAGTATAACGGAAATATTGTTCCAGTTGGGGCTTTAAGTTTTGTATTTTTCTGCAGTTTGATTGATGATCAGTTGAGAATTTCCATAGATGTCAATATTTTTTAATTTCCATTAAGATCGTCAGTTCCAATCTGATTATGAGTGCCCAATATTCAACTTCATTATTTGTACCCAGTTCAGTTAACTAATAAGAAAACAACATTATTTCTTTATTCGGAGTAATGAAGATTAGTCCTACTCCTGCTTTTTCCACGCATAGTTTCTTCCTTTTCTTTGTCTTTACAAGTTGGTGAAGCTCCATCAAAATATAACTGCCCTCATTGCATATTAGAACTTCCAACTTCCAATATTTGCTCGTTATGTAAATCATCGTTAAGAGGAGACCCAGTCCGTACGGGTGTGCCGCAAAGCAATCTGCCAAAATTTATCCTTTGATAGCACGTAATAGTACAAAGATTATGTCAAATTGAAGAAGTATCATTGCACATCTTATTAATCTTCTAGAAAGTGTTGTTCGTGTCATTAAATATTGTAAAGGATTAACTTTTGAGGTAAGAGTTACCTCATGAGAAAGCATATAGTGTCTTAACTTTTGAACTGTGAAGATCAAAACTAAGCAATGCTTCTCAATTGCAGGATATTTTATTTCTGTTCGAACCAAACAACAACTTAAATAATATAATACATTTTATTTTCCCTCATCATTAACTTGGGCTAGTAATGCTCTAAGGGAATTATCTAATGTCGCATTGTAGAGGATTAGAGGTCTTCCTAACACGGGGGCTGCTAAAACAAGAGGTATTGTCAAATATTATTTTATATTTTGAAAGGCGTGTTGGCATTTGTCATCTCACACAAATTTAGTATCTTGTCTGCTTAAGGTGGTGAGACATTGACACATACTTGATAGATTGGAAATAAAATGACTTACATATGCTAATTTTCCTTGGAATGATCTTAATTGGTTCAAATTTTTAAAGGAGGCATGTTTAAGATTGCTTCAATTTTGAGGGGGTTTTGATCCCACGATGTCGGACAATAAATTCTAACAATTTCTCTGAAGTGACACCAAAGGCGCACTTTAAGGGATTCATTTTAGTATTAAATTGCCTTAATCATTCGAAGACAATTCTAAAAATGTATACATGGTCATCCTTTTGTTTATTATTAACAACTAAATCATCCACATAACATTTGACCTGATTGTGGATGAGTTCATCAAAAATTCGTGTTATAGCTCGTTGATATGTGGCACCAGCGTTCTTCAGTTCAAACAACATTACCTTGTAACAGTATATCTCGTTAGGTGTTCTGAAAGTTGTATTTAACTCATCTTTTGGAGACATTTTGATTTGATTGTATCCTGATGATCCATCCATAAAGGAGAATATTGTATGTGTCAATGCAATGTCTACCAATAATTTAGGAATTGTTAAGGGAAATTCATCTTTTAGACGAACCTTGTTAAGATCTCTGAAATCTACACAGACCCGAATTTGACCATTTTTCTTTTTCACCAGCACTATATTAGCAAGCCATGTTGGGTATTTTTCTTCTCGAATAAAGCCAACATCGATCAATTTCTTAACCTCGACAATGACTTATTGCTCGATTTCAACTCACATCCTTCTTGGAGCTTATTTAACAGGGATTGCAATTTTGTTCATCCCAAGTTTACGAACTACCACTTCTGGAGCAAGTTTGGGCATTTTGTAATGACTCCAGGTAAAGCAATCTTTGTATTCTTTAAAATTTTAAATTATTTCTTTTGCTTCAATGTCGTTGAGGAAGAAACTAATAAAAGTTGGTTTGGTATTTTCCTCTACTCCTAAGATTATTTCTTTTAGTTCATCCACTGTCGATTTAATTTCTTCTTTAAATTCTAGATGTGCATCTTCAATTAAAGGATAAGATGTTTTCTCTGGCTTAGATTTTTCGATGACAATCAGGCAAAATTCTATGTCACCAAAGGGTTCTAGTTCATCGAATCTAACACCTTCTTTAGAGTTAGGATTTTGTTTTATACAATTCCACAATTGTTCAAAAGGTGAGATTGATTTAATGACCATTGTTTAGGTATTAAATTATTTTTAACATGCTTCTGAATACACAAAAAATAAAATTCAAATGGTAATTCCATTATATTCAAAAGAATTTCATCTTCTAGTTTTACATGTCTCAGAACTAGAAGAAGCAAAGCCAAGTTGAAACTTGATAAGCTTTTTATCTTCACCATGTAGTTCTTTGAACACTAAACTTTCAATTTTAGATGGAGAGATTGGAGTTAGGTTCATAGCGTGTACATAATGATTAATTTTCTCATAGATGGACTCAAATTTTTTTTCTTTGTCATCATCTTCGAGAGATATTTTAAACTATGGTTGCTTTTGAATCACGAACATTGTTTCTTTTTTTTTCATCTTCAGAGTTAGAGTCTAAGCAAATCTTAAATTTCAAAATTTTCTTCATTTCAACAATTAGGTCTTTCCTCTCTCGCCCTCATCCCCGGCCTTGTCCTAAGATGTGAGTTTGATGAAAGTTCTTACCCTTTGTCTATGTCAGAGTGGAGTACTGGTTCACGGGATACTTAATGCTTATGCACAATATAACAATAATTATGATGGTATTTTTCTCTTATATTTTCTTATTTTGTAACAAAACAAAAAACTTGTTCTTGAAGAAAAATAAGAATTTAACTTTTTAATTTATATATATTTATATTTGGATACTATGTAAGTATATGTATCGTTATCAAGTAATATAGGACTTTTTTATTAAGACCTGAATACCGAACCCACAGAGAAGATTATGCATTATTCCTTTTTTAGAAAGTGTTTCTATTTTTAAAAAGATAATTACTTAAATTTAAAAATATTTTTACAGGAATTTAAAATTTAAATATTTTTGGTATTTTTGATATTTTAACGAAAAAGTAACAACTTAAAAAGTGACTAGAAGGAAATATGTTGAGAATTTCATACCTATTTTATACTATTTTTAATGATATTGCACTTTTAAGAAGGGTATTTTTTATGTTTTGTTGCAGGAATGATGAATTAGGGTCAATGGAGCAAAAATATGCAAAAAGGAGCAAATTTGGAGCGAAAATGACCAAAATGTGGAGATTTGAACTAGGGCGCTGACGACGCCCTTCACGCCGCCGATGACGCCCTCGACGCCGCCGACAATGAGTTTTTCCCAATGCTATAGGACAAAATTCTCTAGAAGTCCGTCGACGGTGCCATCGAGGCCGCCGACGACGAGCTCGGCGGTTAATGCCTACTCAAGCTTTGGATAAGGCCAAATTTTGAAGGGATGCTTAGACAACTCTTGGGAAAGCTCATCCACAACATTAAAAGAAGATTTTGGCCAAAAAATGAGAGGATTCTAGAGGTCCTGGATGTTAGAAAGGTTTCAATAATGTGTAAAAATTGTGAGGAATTCTTTGAGAGCTTGTAAGAGTGGAGGGAAAGTGAGAGATTTCTTCCTCCTTACTACTTCGAAGAGGAATTTTGTGTGTTGTAAAGAAAAGAAGAGATTCAGACGAACTTTGAGGAGTGTTCTTGGGGAGATATTAAAGATAAGTTATTTACTTGTTGTAGTTTATATGACTTTGATTTTACATATGATTATGAGTTTTCCCCATGAGATCTGAGTAGTTTTCTCTGTCTTTTTCCTTATCTCCTTTGTTGTGTTTTCCCCATGAGATATGAGTAGTTTTCTTTGTCTTTCTCCTTGTCTTGAGATTTTTTGTGTTTTTCCCATGAGATCTGAGTAGTTTTCTCTGTCTTTCTCCTTGTCTTGAGATTTGCATGGTGATTTGAATTGGTGAAGTCATGAAAATATTTAAGAAATTGTGATGATCTTTTCACTTCAATCTTAATTTACTTTCAATATGGCNGTTGGTTCTTCTGACGTTGTAAGGTCAAGAACTGATGCATATGGACTTGGCGTGAAGATTACTCATTCTATTACTTCTTCTTCAGGATCCAAGTTTTCTTTCTCAAAGATAAGGTATGCTTCTCAAGGTGTATATTCTGGGATTAGAAATTCAAATTTAGTGGTGTCTTCTTCCATTGGTTATGGATCTCGTGGTTCTTTTTCCTCATGTCTCTTTAGTCGTTTGTTACAATTTTATCTTTGGGTTATGGTCAACCCTGAGGCCAATTTTGTTACCCCAGCAATGGATGCATCTACAATCCCATGATCTGCAACAACCACAATGGATTTAAGTCACCTAGTGTCAATCTTTCACTTTTCTTTCACAGTTTTTTTTGTCTCTTTAGTATCATTTTGTTGTCGTGAACGAAACTCCAGCAAAGGTAATTTTCCTTTTGCTTCCTCTTGATCAACAATGGACAATAATGGTCCATTATATAACATCACGACTTGTGTCAAGTTGAAATCAAAATGGATCCATGATCCTCTTTCTATGCATCGGCGGTCCAGAGCCAAACAAACATACGGCACTACAGAAAGTGAAAAGGAGTTTGTTGCTTGACATATTCTTGTGATCAATAGGCTAATGTAAACATGTCAGACTTAATTCCAATTTTTTTTTCACTACAAAATTGAGAAATTTTGATTTTTTTTTAATTTCGAGAGATCATATTCAAGAATATCCACTTAATGAACAAAAAGGAAGCCTAAAAGGAGGAAAAAATTCCATTTTGACACAAACAAAATTTATTGTCATTTTTATTATCATTTTCCTCAGTTTACTTAAAAAGTCATTTTATGTCACATATTATTTTTTTAAATAACGCCCATTGATTAAGGGTATAACTCTTCTTCGTTGACAATTGACCAACTAGTAGGATCCTCCCGAGTATGTCTTTTCAACTACATACAGGTTCTCCCATATTGGCTCAAACTTCCCACCTTTTTTTTCGGTGAGCAAGAATAGGTCTTCAGAGTACTAAGACTAAATCACCAATTTGAAATGTCCTTGGACAAACCAATTTATCAAGGACTCACACCATTTTTGCCTGGTACAGCTTCAAATTTTATTGAGCTTGTAAACATTGTCCCTCTAAACTTTCAAGTTCTTTAAATTGTAGCTTTGCATTGTCTTCCTCTATTATTTTGTTTGCCAATGCGATTATGAGAGAAGGGAGTTGTAGTTCAAGTGGAAGTACGACCTCAGACCCATACACCAAAGCAAATGGTGTTAACCGTGTCGGTGTGTTGTATGTGGTACGGTAAGCCCAAAAAACTTCTAGTAACTGTTCATGCCACTGTATTAGATTGTTAGTTAATGTATTTTTCAAAATTTGAATCAATGTCTTATTGAAGGCCTCAACCAAACCATCAGTTCTAGGGTAGTAAATTGTCAAATATGTCCAATCTATTCCATGTCTTTGGATGAAATTATTTATCTTTGTATTTTTGAAAGTCATTCTATTGTCTGAGATGACTCTTCGAGGAAATTTAAATCTATAAATGATTTGTGTGTTGAAAAAGTAGAGGACCTATTTTACTTTGAATTCTCTGAGTAGTACTGCTTCTACCCATATAGAGAAGTAATTTGCTTCTATCCATTTTGAGAAGTAATATGTGGCGGCCATTATAAATCGGAAACCTTTAGAAGATGGAAGGTCTATAAGGTCCACAATATCGGTGCCCCAACATTCAAATGACCAAGATGCAATTGTTGTGTATAGTGCGTTTGGCGGTTGATGCAAGACCACTCCATAGGATTGATAATGATGGCAGTTCTTTGTAGTTTCAATGCAGTCGGCCATCATTCTCGGCTATATCACGTTCATTTTATTTTCATTTTCATTTTTGGTCGTGATTAATGTGCACCACAGAGACCTGATTGAACTTCTCTAATGACGTCTTGGGCTTTGATTGGCTTAAGCATCTTAACCACATCTAGTCAAAAGATCGTCGATAAAGAACATCATTCACCAGAGCATAAAATAATGCTCTCTGTTTAATTTCAGCTGCAATAGAACCACTTTTTGGTAATCTTTCTGTCTGTAAGTAGTCCATAATTTGTTGTCACTAATCATCTTTTTCTTCTTTAACAATGGCTATTATTGTGTCATTTCCAAGTTTGTGAAGATTTCAATGTCAACTTGAGAATGTACTTATCGTCCTTTCACAGAGATTAGGATGTCATCCTCTTTTGGACAAGAAAATTCTTTTGCAAATTTGGCTAAAGCATCTACTAAGGAACTATCTCATCTCGGAACTAGGAAGAATGTTACATGTGGAATTTGTTCCAGTAACTTTAGAGTATAACGGAAATATTGTTCCAGTTGGGGCTTTAAGTTTTGTATTTTTCTGCAGTTTGATTGATGATCAGTTGAGAATTTCCATAGATGTCAATATTTTTTAATTTCCATTAAGATCGTCAGTTCCAATCTGATTATGAGTGCCCAATATTCAACTTCATTATTTGTACCCAGTTCAGTTAACTAATAAGAAAACAACATTATTTCTTTATTCGGAGTAATGAAGATTAGTCCTACTCCTGCTTTTTCCACGCATAGTTTCTTCCTTTTCTTTGTCTTTACAAGTTGGTGAAGCTCCATCAAAATATAACTGCCCTCATTGCATATTAGAACTTCCAACTTCCAATATTTGCTCGTTATGTAAATCATCGTTAAGAGGAGACCCAGTCCGTACGGGTGTGCCGCAAAGCAATCTGCCAAAATTTATCCTTTGATAGCACGTAATAGTACAAAGATTATGTCAAATTGAAGAAGTATCATTGCACATCTTATTAATCTTCTAGAAAGTGTTGTTCGTGTCATTAAATATTGTAAAGGATTAACTTTTGAGGTAAGAGTTACCTCATGAGAAAGCATATAGTGTCTTAACTTTTGAACTGTGAAGATCAAAACTAAGCAATGCTTCTCAATTGCAGGATATTTTATTTCTGTTCGAACCAAACAACAACTTAAATAATATAATACATTTTATTTTCCCTCATCATTAACTTGGGCTAGTAATGCTCTAAGGGAATTATCTAATGTCGCATTGTAGAGGATTAGAGGTCTTCCTAACACGGGGGCTGCTAAAACAAGAGGTATTGTCAAATATTATTTTATATTTTGAAAGGCGTGTTGGCATTTGTCATCTCACACAAATTTAGTATCTTGTCTGCTTAAGGTGGTGAGACATTGACACATACTTGATAGATTGGAAATAAAATGACTTACATATGCTAATTTTCCTTGGAATGATCTTAATTGGTTCAAATTTTTAAAGGAGGCATGTTTAAGATTGCTTCAATTTTGAGGGGGTTTTGATCCCACGATGTCGGACAATAAATTCTAACAATTTCTCTGAAGTGACACCAAAGGCGCACTTTAAGGGATTCATTTTAGTATTAAATTGCCTTAATCATTCGAAGACAATTCTAAAAATGTATACATGGTCATCCTTTTGTTTATTATTAACAACTAAATCATCCACATAACATTTGACCTGATTGTGGATGAGTTCATCAAAAATTCGTGTTATAGCTCGTTGATATGTGGCACCAGCGTTCTTCAGTTCAAACAACATTACCTTGTAACAGTATATCTCGTTAGGTGTTCTGAAAGTTGTATTTAACTCATCTTTTGGAGACATTTTGATTTGATTGTATCCTGATGATCCATCCATAAAGGAGAATATTGTATGTGTCAATGCAATGTCTACCAATAATTTAGGAATTGTTAAGGGAAATTCATCTTTTAGACGAACCTTGTCAAGATTTGACCATTTTTCTTTTTCACCAGCACTATATTAGCAAGCCATGTTGGGTATTTTTCTTCTCAAATAAAGCCAACATCGATCAATTTCTTAACCTCGACAATGACTTGTTGCTCGATTTCAACTCACATCCTTCTTGGAGCTTATTTAACTGGGATTGCAATTTTGTTCATCCCAAGTTTACGAACTACCACTTCTGGAGCAAGTTTGGGCATTTTGTAATGACTCCAGGTAAATCAATCTTTGTATTCTTTAAAAATTTAAATTATTTCTTTTGCTTCAATGTCATTGAGGAAGAAACTAATAAAAGTTGGTTTGGTATTTTCCTCTACTCCTAAGTTTATTTCTTTTAGTTCATCCACTGTCGATTTAATTTCTTCTTTAAATTCTGGATGTGCATCTTCAATTAAAGGATAAGATGTTTTCTCAGGCTTAGATTTTTTGATGACAATCAGGCAAAAATCTATGTCACCAAAGGGTTCTAGTTCACCGAATCCAACACCTTCTTTAGAGTTAGGATTTTGTTTTATACAATTCCACAATTGTTCAAAAGGTAAGATTGATTTAATGACCATTGTTTAGGTATTAAATTATTTTTAACATGCTTCTGAATACACAAAAAATAAAATTCAAATGGTAATTCCATTAAATTCAAAAGAATTTCATCTTCTAGTTTTACATGTCTCAGAACTAGAAGAAGCAAAACCAAGTTGAAACTTGATAAGCTTTTTATCTTCACCATGTAGTTCTTTGACCACTAAACTTTCAATTTTAGATGGAGAGATTGGAGTTAGGGTCATAGCGTGTACATAATGATTAATTTTCTTATAGATGGACTCAAATTGTTTTTCTTTGTCATCATCTTCGAGAGATATTTTAAACTATGGTTGCTTTTGAATCACGAACATTGTTTCTTTTTTTTTCATCTTCGGAGTTAGAGTCTAAGCAAATCTTAAATTTCAAAATTTTTTTCATTTCAACAATTAGGTCTTTCCTCTCTCGCCCTCATCCCCGGCCTTGTCCTAAGATGTGAGTTTGATGAAAGTTCTTACCCTTTGTCTATGTCAGAGTGGAGTACTGGTTCACGGGATACTTAATGCTTATGCACAATATAACAATAATTCTGATGGTATTTTTCTCTTATATTTTCTTATTTTGTAACAAAACAAAAAACTTGCTTTTGAAGAAAAATAAGAATTTAACTTTTTAATTTATATATATTTATATTTGGATACTATGCAAGTATACATATCGTTATCAAGTAATATAGGGTTTTTTTATTAAGACCTGAATATCGAACCCACAGAGAAGATTATGCAATATTCCTTTTTTAGAAAGTGTTTCTATTTTTAAAAAGATAATTACTTAAATTAAAAAAGTTTTTTGCAGGAATTTAAAATTTAAATATTTTGGGTATTTTTGATATTTTAACGAAAAAGTAACAACTTAAAAAGTGACTAGAAGGAAATATGTTGAGATTTTCATACCTATTTTATACTATTTTTAATGATATTGCACTTTCAAGAAGGGTATTTTTTATGTTTTGTTGCAGGAATGATGAATTAGGGTCAATGGAGCAAAAAGAAGCAAAAAAGAGCAAATTTGGAGCGAAAAGGACCAAAATGTGGAGATTTGAACTAGGGCGCTGACGACGCCCTCGACGCCGCCGATGACGCCCTCGACGCCGCCGACAATGAGTTTTTCCCAATGCTACAGGACAAAATTCTCTAGAAGTCCGTCGACGGTGCCATCGAGGCCGCCGCCGACGAGCTCGGCGGTNCCGCCGACGGCGCCCTCGAGGCCGCCTACGACGAGCTCGGCGGTTATGCCTACTCAAGCTTTGGATAAGGCCAAATTTTGAAGGGATGCTTAGGCAACTCTTAGGAAAGCTCATCCACAACTTTAAAAGAAGATTTTGGCCAAAAAATGGGAGGAGTCTAGAGGTCCTGGATGTTAGAAAGGTTCCAATAATGTGTAAAAATTGTGAGGAATTCTTTGAGAGCTTGTAAGAGTGGAGGGAAAGTGAGAGATTTCTTCCTCCTTACTACTTTGAAGAGAAATTCTGTGTGTTGTAAAGAAAAGAAGAGATTCAGAGGAACTTTGAGGAGTGTTCTTGGGGAGATATTAAAGATAAGTTATTTACTTGTTGTAGTTTATATGACTTTGATTTTACATATGAATTATGAGTTTTCCCCATGAGATCTGAGTAGTTTTCTCTGTCTTTTTCCTTAATGAATTCTGAGTTTTGTTGTATTTTCTCCATGAGTTCTGAGTAGTTTTCTCTGTCTTTCTCATTGTCTTATTTGTTGTGTTTTCCCCATGAGATATGAGTAGTTTTCTTTGTCTTTCTCCTTGTCTTGAGATTTTTTGTGTTTTTCCCATGAGATCTGAGTAGTTTTCTCTGTCTTTCTCCTTGTCTTGAGATTTGCATGATGATTTGAATTGGTGAAGCCATAAAAATGTTTAAGAAATTGTGATGATCTTTTCACTTTGATTTTAATTTACTTTCAATTGATTTGAATTGGTGAAGCCATGAAAATGTTTAAGAAATTGTGATGATCTTTTAACTTCAATCATGAGTTCTAAGTAGTTTTCTCTGTCTTTCTCCTTGTCTCGAGATTTGTGAAATGGTGATTATAATTGGTGAAGCCATGAAAATATTTAAGAAATTGTGATGATCTTTTCACTTCGATCTTAATGGTTGAGCCTTGAAAATGTTAAAGAAGTTGTGATGATCTTTTCACTTTGATCTTAATTTACCTTCAATCTGGCCAATAGATTTGTTAAAATATGTTAAGTTTTACAACTAAAGTGAAGATTACATCCAAGATTCAGGGAGCTCAAAGCCCTTGGAAGTTAGGTGCAAATAAATAGGGAAATAATATTATCGTGCGTAGAATTGGAGATTTTAGAGTGATAGACTAAAATCCTCAATTCGGTCCTATCGTTTGGATGTNTGAGATGCTGGATATTACAGAAAATGCTGATAAAAATCTATTTCCGTCAATTATAAAACCACCTGAACTTGAATTGAAATTATTGCCTAGCCACTTAAAGTATGTGTTTTTAGGAGACTCGTCTACATTACCTGTTATTATATCTTCAGAATTAAATGATTTGCAAGAGCAAAGACCGTTAGATATATTGAAAAGCTATAAGAAAGCTTTTGGTTGGACGTTAGCTGATATTAAGGGAATTAGTCCTTCAATCTGTATGCACATAATTATATTAGATGAACAATATAAACCAAGAGTTGATCCACAAAGGAAATTAAATCTGATGATGAAAGAAGTAGTTAAGAAGGAAATTTTGAAATGGTTAGACACTGGAATTAAATATCCTATTTCA
>JXCR01062170.1:406564-425165 GCA_002079205.1 Phalaenopsis hybrid cultivar | reverse complement strand
GAGTTAAAACAAGATATTGGCCACTTGAGGAAGCGTCACAGACTTAGGATTGATTAAAAGAGCAAATATATGTAAGGATTCCCTATTAATCATATAATAAAATTACTACAAACCAGTGGGACTTGTTAAAAATTTCTTAAATAAAATTCTCCAAAGTTCTCACACAACTACAGAGCATATGAGAATCCATAGCAGTTCATTTTTTTATTTTTAGAAAGGAACGCAGAGAAACAAACCTTAGCTTTTAAAGCATAATTTTAAAATTAATAAAATGAGTACAGCAGGAGATAATCACCAAGAATTGACAAAAAAAAAAGTAAAAAAATACAATAAAAAGAAAGATAACATAGAGATAAAGGAAGAATTATCCCTCAGACAGAAAAGAAAGAGAATCTAAGCACTTATTTGGAGTGTCATTGTAAAACGTGCTAAATATTGGGAAACTATGATAATTTTTTTTCTAATGCCTTCCAAACCTGGCAAACAGCATTTGAAATCACCTATCCAGCAATAGCATCGATACTTTGAAAACTCTCATTAAAATCATAAGGCTGCACTAAAAAAAGCCAGCATCCTCGATAATATGAGGTGCTGAGACATGAGGATGATCAAGATCAATGTTCATGAATGCAAATGAGGAGCTGATCATATCAATGGAGCATAGGATAGCAGAGGCAGGATCACATGATTTAGATTCCATTAGGTCTACAGTCTATTCCCAAGTTTGCTTGATTTGAAGTAGGAGTTGCAACTATCATATTTGAAGGTAGAATCTGATCATTTAACTGCTCCAATTGCACTTAAATTTTTTGTTTCCTCAGTTTTAGAACTTTGAAACATTTAGAATTATTGTGAATAAAATTTTTAGAAGAGCAATAGGAAAGAATGCCTTAAAATTCTACCTTCTACCAATGATCACTAAATAAGGAACCAATCCACAAATTTATTCAAAGGAATGGTGAAATTCAATTCAACAAAAACACTAGCCACAAACAATCTAGAGGGACGAGTCGTAACATCATCTGNTGGCGTTGGACAAGGCAAACAGTGCAATAGGGAGGAATAGAGCTCAATTCGATGCGACGGAGAAGGCAGATACGTGCAAGAGAAAGGTTCATTTTGCTGCAACAAAAAAGAAGTAGGAGGGGCTTCATGCAGGTTTCAAACTGAAGGAAGGAAGAACAGGGAAGGCCAAGTCTTGTGGGAGACGAATGAGAGTGGAAGGAAGGGAAATTTTCAGCTTTGGGGCTCACAAACACAGAGAGGACCAGGCGTGTTAAGAAAAAAGAGGAAATCAAGAGTGATTCGACTATAAATGGGTGCTCAGGCTGAGTACCAGCGAAAGTGGAACAACTGAGAAGAACTGAAGCGGGGGCTTCAGTTGTTGTGTATGATCAGGAGAGTGGAGAAAGTGGCTTGCATGAAACTACCAGTGGGAAAAAAGAATAGAGGCTTGAATAGAGCGAGAACCGGTGGCAGAATCGTTGGGCAAGAGTAATTATTGGTTTTAATTTATTTGATCATTTTTTATTTTGAATTCAAGGGTCACCTGTTACAACCATAAAGTGAGTTAAAACAAGATATTGGCCACTTGAGGAAGCGTCACAGACTTAGGATTGATTAAAAGAGCAAATATATGCAAGGATTCCCTATTAATCATATAAATTCCTAAGAACCAGTGGGACTTGTAAAAAATTTCTTAAATAAAATTCTCCGAAGTTCTCACACAACTACAGAGCATATGAGAATCCATAGCACTTCATTTTTTATTTTTAGAAAGGAACACAGAGAAACACACCTAAACTTTTAAAGCATAATTTTAAAATTAATAAAATGACTACAGCAGGAGATAATCACCAAGAATTGACAAAAAAAAAAAAGTAAAAAAATACAATAAAAAGAAAGATAACATAAAGATAAAGGGAGAAGTATCCCTCAGACAGAAAAGGAAGACAATCTAAGCACTTATTTGGAGTGTCATTGTAAAACGTGCTAAATATTGGGAAACTATGATAATTTTTTTTCTAATGCCTTCCAAACCTGGCAAACAGCATTTGAAATCACCTATCCAGCAATAGCAACGATACTTTGACAACTCTCATTAAAATCATAAGGCTTCAATAAAAAAAAGCCAGCATCCTCAATAATATGAGGTGCTGACACATGAGGATGATCAGGATCAATGTTCATGAATGCAAATGAGGAGCTGATCATATCTATGGAGCATAGGATAGCAGAGGCAGGCTCACATGGTTTAGATTCCATTAGGTCTACAGTCTATTCCCAAGTTCGCTTGATTTGAAGTAGGAGTTGCAACTATCATATTTGAAGGTAGAATCTGATCATTTAACCGCTCCAATTGCACTTAAATTTTTTGTTTCCTCAGTTTTAGAACTTTGAAACATTTAGAATTATTGTGAATAAAATTTTTAGAAGAGCAATAGGAAAGAATGCCTTAAAATTCTACCTTCTACCAATGATCACTAAATAAGGAACCAATCCACAAATTTATTCAAAGGAATGGTGAAATCCAATTCAACAAAAACTCTAGCCACAAACAATCTAGAGGGACGAGTCGTAACATCATCAATTTACAAAGATTTATTAAGAAAAGATCTCAAGGAGTATAAAGTGGGTTCATTGAAATAAAACCAAAGAAAACAACCGAAGGGTAGATTACTTTGTGCTTTGAGTAAAGTATCTTTCTTAATACTATGAAAACCATTTCCATTTACAAGGTAGTCAAAAGCCTTAGAAAAAGATATGCAACATTACATGAGGAAAATCCATGTTGATGGCATTTGTCTTAACAAAGATTGAGCATACATTCATATATAAAAGAATTCTTAAGCTATATAAATCACATAATGGAATCTAAACACAGCGTGTCAAATGAATATGTAGGCTTACAGCTGCTATTAATCATTTACATTGAAATCAAGACACATGTTCAATGTTTCACCAATTTACCTTGTTGTGCGCTGCAGATCCACCATACTGCAGTGCAAGCGTATCACCCATTCTTTCATAGAAACCCATCAATTCACTAGCCAATGGGGCATCCAAATCAATTTTCAGATCATCTATGAGGCCCAAGGCATACAGTTGATGCCCAAGCGCAGCTAAACCATAAGCATACTGAGCAACATTAGTACGATCCAAGCAATCTATGCAGTTAGTGCGAAGGATGCCAGTTTGAAGCATAGGAGGCTTAACAAAATGGTTTTTAGAGTATTCAATCTTTTTCCCCGAACATTCACGTCCAGCTTTTTCAGATGTCGCCCTGCTAACTTCATGTGTGCCATGCCTGGAAGCGGCAATATCGTCTAAGCAATTGCTGTCATTGCTTTCCTTCCCGCAAAACAAATCACCAGCACTCTCCTTACTGTTAAGCAATTTAAGCTGAGAAAGTGATTATAAACTAAAAAATACAAGAAATGTTGGGAAAATGTTTTAGCCATGCTTGGAAAATAAATGTTTCAATAGTCTGCTTTTCTCTGCTTGTAAAAACCAAAAATAGAAATTAAAATCAATAAACATAATTATCAAAATTAAGAATATCTAATTTGTGATTAATCATATCAAACTATTTATTTTCTTGATTAAATCTTATTTAATCCTTAATCAAACTAAGTTTCCATCATAATCACAAACCAATGAACAAAAATTAGCCTAATTTATATTCTAATTAATTAAATATTTTTTCTCGAGCCTGCCTTAAAACATTAATTGAAATACTAATTGATTCACAATAAGTCATAACAAATGATTACATATTAATCACTACGGGAATTAATAAATTATCCAGCCTGACTACCCTAAATAAATACTAATAAACTTTTGATGACTTTTGGTGAAAACTCAAATTAATCCGTAGCTAGAAAAACCTTGATTACCCTAAATAAGTACTAATTTAGTCACTGATTACTTTGATAACCTATAGGTTAGTTAATCATCCTGAATTTAAGTATCATAATTAAATGCAAATAAAATTTATTAATATTAATTAACACCTTAATAATTCTAGATTAAGCTAAATTATTGATAATTAACCATTATTATTATTATTATTATTATTATTATTAATTAGTTTATTAGCACTATAATGCTTAATTAATACGATTGCATACTGATAAATTAAAGGTAATTAAGACCTAGTCAGTACAAATAATTAACTACCAATTATATATGTTGACTATTAAATTAATTATTATCCCATACTTTATCAGCACAATTAAACAAAAAAAATAAAATGACAGTTTAAAAATCTAATTAATCTTTAGCTCTAATACAAAGCATAAACAAATTTCTTAATAAAACAATAACATAATTATTTTGAATCGATTTATTATATTTAAATACTAAAAAGTTTTCAATGAACTTACTTATAACACGTACCTGAACAGGTAACTTGATACCTTGATTAGTATTAAATCAATCCAGTGAGCCTTTAACAAGCCTGATTTGTTTAATAAATTAAAACAGCACCTTATATTAATTTCCGAAGCATGTAAAAACATTAGTGCTTTCACAATTTCAAGAAACAACCACCATTCTTTTGTAAAACAAAAAATAAAAAAGAAATTGTCATTTTATCTTTATGCAACTATTTATTAAATTGTCGCAAGTGTTTTTTAAAATGTATGGCGATGTAGACTTCAAACCTTCGCCACCCAGCCTCTCTAAAGAAGAGAGCATTTTTGCCATATTTCAATTCAATTGTTTAGAAAACACATTATAATTTTAAATAAGACATTAACTGGAGATTTCATCATCATTTTGAGAGAACTTCAAGATTTTGGGTTCAATATTGCCAATAGAAACAAGCCACAACAATTAATTAATCCTATCTATAATGAAAATAAACTTTTGATTAAAACTAGTCATTTGGCGTTAATATTCAATGTATAATAGCAGATTTAGGGTTTAGATTAAAGGATAATAATTTTGTCTTTAGCGTAAAATAAATGATGTAGAAATGATGATGAATACGATAAAGAACTTATGATGTTGTAATCTTGGATTGTTGTAATCTCTAGTTTACATAGTGACACTACAGAAATACCCCCCATTACAAACAGATTTCCGACCGATTTTTTTGGCCCTTTTTTTTGTAGCTAAAATTATGCCAGATTCCTTCGGTGTCCAACGTCGCTGAGGATAATTTCGTCGTGATATTTTAATGGTAGAAAAACCAATTGTGTATTCAGTCGTATGATAATTCACTCAACAAGGGCAGATTAACGGTAAAAGATTCTACCACAAAAGTGTAGAAATGGAAATATTACCTGAGATTTCACTGATAGCTTATTTAAACCCAAGCTAAGCCTGAAAATACTCGTTCTCTCTCTTCCCATTTCTCTTAGGGCTTTGGCGATATTTGGCCTCCGGTGCTCCTAGCTATTCTCCTCTCCGACAATGCAAATGATTGTTTTCCTCTCTGGTGGCGTGAGCGACAAGATATTCAGCTTCGGCAAACCGGTTTCATTCCGAGGTAACCATCATTTTCGATCTCCCCCTGGTTTCTTTTGTAATTGTAAACCAATTTTTATTGTGGGGGTATTAATATTATGTGAATGTTTTGAGTGCTATTAGCATAAATGCATTAAAGTTTTTTAATAGTTGAGATATGTAAATAATTAAATATTTAGGAATTGGCGAACAAATACAAAAGAAATCTCAGTTGAGATTCGGTGCCGCATACCGAGTACTGAAGGAAGTTGGTCAGATTCTTTCAATACTCAACAATTCATTTATATAGATATCTGGTACTTATTGTTTATACATGTTATCAAAGGCAGGAGCTTGGACGGGAGTCCACCGCTGCTGAGTTGCATGACTGAATACATTTGCACCCCTAGAACTAACAGACAGATCTCGGCGAGTCTATGTATGTAAAATAAGATTTTTATTTCTCTATGTTACTTACAGTATTATGTAAAATGCTAATTATCCTTTGATTTTATTTATGGATTATGGTCGCTCAAGAGAGATCGGTTGTCAAAGCCCGACAGATCTTAGCGATAGCAGGACAAGTGCTAGAGGTGACAAACAACAACAAGGAAGGTGTTGAAGGGGCTAGTGGCAGTAGGACAGCTACTAGAGGCGGCAAAAAGCAATAGAGAAGGTGCAAAGGGTGGCCTGCAGCAGTTAAACTGGTGTTGGATGGAAGGTGGCAACAATAAGGGAAGGGACAAGCACAGATAGTTACCACCTCGGACGAGCTACAACAAGAGCACCTTCTCCTCGTCGGATACAACCCTCAGAAGGGAGAAACGCAGGAGGCAGAAATCGTAAAATCAGACACAAATCAAAACCAACTTCTAACCAAACACAGTAGCCTATATATAATGGGTGACAAAAATAAAAACAACAAGTAATAGAAAAGGAAAGGGATGGACTAGGTAGGAACTAGAAAAGGCAAGGGATGGAATAGAGAGGGAGTAGTAGAAAGTGAAAGGGAGGCGGGTGCAGAATTGAAAGGGAGGATCCTCTCCATTGGGCGGCAGCTCTCCTGGACCGGTCGGCTAACCCAAGAGATCTTTTGGCTAGACCGGTCGGTCCAACTCTTCCACCGTAGCACCAGCTGCAGCAAATATAAGCCCTGCGTCACCAGTTGTATCTCTTTCTCATGGTAGTGACTATCTTCCCAATCCCCTTCAACATCCCTCCCACACTGCTCCCGAAAGCTCTGTCCCTCTTGTGGCCACCCATGACAATAACTACTACTGTTCTTTTTCTTGCATTTTCCCCATTTTCAGTTGTCTCCCTCCCTTCCCTGCCTTGTTGACAACCCGCGCAGTCGTCTCCACCCTCCCTCGACCTTCTTGCATCACTCCTAGTCGCCAATCCTTATTGCCTCCAAAAAAAAAAAACAAAACAGTTGTTGTTCTCCTGATGTCCAACCATCATTCCGACTAGCTACCGTTGGTACTGCAACCAATCCTGTTGTCCCTGCAATCTCCGCTTGCTACCCCCGCACCACGCAACACTCAAGCTATCCCGCAGTTCACACCTCTTAACCTTCACCACTACTTGTTGTCCCAGCCTCCACTTCACTACCAACACAAATTCAACCCCTTCTTTTACTGTCCAAACCATTCATAAAATATTTTAGTCACCAACCTCCGCTCCCCGACCACCTAGCCGACCTCTATCACCCATGAATGAAGCCCTAGTGTGAGTTTGTCATGCTTGTTATAGTTTACATGTCAAATGAGTTTATTTGATTTTAGAGTAGCCTAACCTTAGTTATACCTTAAGATATTCTAACATTTGTCATACCCAAACGCATCTCGACCAACTCCCCCCCGGTAAAATTTTCCACTCCCTATCTTCCATATCTTATTTCCCAACCTTACAAAAGCATTGCACACATACTTCAACCTACATACACTCAAATCCTAATCATGCTTTCGAGGAGACAGTTGTGAGACGTCGTTCGGGAGTTTAACATGGAGGAAATACAACAACTCCTTCAAATGCTAAAATGGCTTGATGAAATTGAGCAAAGAATACCATCCAGAGGGGTCACAAAAATCTCATTCGATCTCAGAGATGATGAACGACTATTCTGAAGATTTGGCCTAAAATATTGGAGAAGCCAAATTTAAAGTAAAGGTAGATTTGTCATATTTTGACAGCCACGGATTCAAACGAAGTCATCAAGTGATGCTGAACATTGGAATGTATTTTTGAGTGTAGGAGTCGCACTAGACGGAATGATGAAATTAGCATTCAACAAATTAAGGAAGAGTGCATCTTTTTGGTAGACAAACTTAAAGGTTCTTCAACAGCAAGAAGAGAAGGGTAAAACTATAATCTGGTCTATAATAAAACTATTATCCGATCTCTTGTTTGTTTTCCTGCAGTTTCCATTCTCTCCTACCCTTCCCCATCTTGTTGACATCCCGCATTGTCGCCTCCACCCTCCCTCAACCTTCCTACATCACTCCTAATTGCCAATCCTTGTTGCCTCCATCCAAAAAACTACAAATATGTTTTCCTAATGTCCAACCATCATTCCAACTAGCTATCATTGGAAGTGTAGCCTATCCTGTTGTCCCTGCAACGCCCACTTGCTGCCCCTGCACCACACAACATCCTCTTGCATCCTGAAGTTCACAACCCCTTACCCTTCACTACTCATTGTAATCCCAAACTTCAATTCACTACCAACGCAAATTCAACCCCTTCTTTTACTGTCTAAACCATCCACAAACTATTTTAGCCACCAACCTCCGCTCCCCGACCACCTAGCCGACCTTTACCACCCATGAATGAATCCCTAGTGTGAATTTATGTCATGTTTATTGTAATTTACATGTCATGTGTGTTTTTGCTTTCAGTAAAAATATTTTTTTTCTTATTGTGGCTTGGGTTAACTCTTGTATTGATTGTTATCAGAGTAGCCTAAACTTAGTTATAACCTAGGAGCATCCGTCATACCCAAACCTATCTCCACCAACCACCCCCCTAAAATTTTCCACTACCTATCTTCCTAATGTTATTTCCCCAGCTTACAAAAACATTACACAAATCCTTCAACCTACTCACACTCAAATCCTAATCATGCCTCCAAAGAGACAAGTGTCAGACGCCGATAAGCAGTTTACCATTGAGGAAATACAACAACAACTCCATTGAATGCTACAATGGCTCGATGAAATTGAGGAAAGAAGACTATCCATAGGGGTAACATAAATCTAATTCGATCTCAAAGATGAAGAACGACTACTCCGAAGATTTAGCCATAAATATTGGAGAAGTCAAAATTTAAAGCAAAGGTAGATTTATCATATTTCGACAGCCACATAGATCCAACGAAGTCATTAAGTGGCTCTAGGCATTGGAATGTATTTTTGAGTGTAGGAGTCCCACTGGACGGAATGATAAAATTAGCCTCCAACAAGTTAAGTAAAATGCATCTCATTGGTAGGCAAACTTCGAGGTTCTTCAACAGCGAGAAGAGAATGTTAAAACTGTTATCTGGTCTAAAATGAAATGGGAGAAACAACACCAGTTCCTACCAACTCACTACAGACCGGATATTCAAATCTCGGCTTCAAAAGTGAAGAGACCACATCACCAAGCAACCGTCACATCTTACAAATAAATTTCAATCCAAAGAACTTTTGATCAGAGTACACTCAGGAGAACATCCAAGCTTACCGCACCTAAGGAGACACAAGTGTAGAATGAAGAACAAGGGACATCAATCTGTATTCCCAAATTCATCATAGTTAGGAAGAGTTTCAAGTGCCACAGAATTAGCCATATTTAAGCAGATTGTACAACCAGAGAAGATATATTTCACTGCGCAGGAAGCTATTGAAAAAAGAGGTAATGACATAATAGACAATGAAGAAGGTGAGGAAAGGAGCATATTCAACTAATGAAGGAGAAAAGCATTTAGTTCGAGATGAATTCACAAAAAAATTACTTTAGTGGTCTAAAATGGTCCTAAGTCCAAGGAACCAACATCGAACACCCGACAACCCTGGATAAGAGAAATTTAAACTTTTCCAATAGATAGACTCTTTCCTAAGTTGCCCAAGCTGAGGAAGGACAACATGTTAGTGATGAGGCTTTTTTGTGTCACTTCTGCAAGACTAGATGGAGTTAGTTGAGTGTTAAAATTTGTTCAACAGTGTAGCCCCTGACAGATGATCAAGCGGGACGAATGAATCACAGTGTTGAAAATTGTCGTATTAGAGAACAAATTTCTTCAATGGGATACAGGTTCTACCAAAGAAAAAGAGGCTTCTCCTGAGTGGTTGTTAATGTGACTTGCTCAGTCGTCCATAGCGTTAGTCCTAGGGTTGAATCCTCCTTACATACTTATTTACCAGATATATCCAGCCAAGTATGAGAAGTGGACGAGGTTGATTGCGGATCTAGTGGCTCGAGAGTTACTTTAGAAGAATCTACAATTATACGAAGCTACAGCTCAGGTTTTGCCAAAAACAAATAAATATTTATTCTATCAGAATTTGCTTTGGAATGACAATGCCTATAAGAGTGACTTACCAGGAAGTTACAACAGTTTCACCACCTTTAACATGACTGATCTGACACTATACTACCAGGAGTTATAAGATTCGACAGATAAGATAAAAGCTCCCCCAACACCGGGAGAACGAAATGGGTGTCTCCCACATGCAGATCGATGCAATTTTCGGGTCGCCTGAGCGCAAAATCGAATCGAACAGTTACATTCAATTTCTCTCCAATTTTTAGCAAGTTTCGTGCTTTCTATTCTTTCCTTATAGTTTTTTCCAATATATGTGTTGCATTAGAATTTAGATATTATCGTGTTTATGTTCAAGATAGTTTTTTGCATATGTTTCTCCCTTGGAGAGCAATATTCGAAGGTTTGATAGTAGTGTTGGCTATATCTCTTTTCCTAAGTAGTGATTATTTTCCCTATCCCCTTCCCACATCGTTCCCAACAGCTCCATTCCTGCAACGGCCACCCAGGACAGTAGTTATTGCTATTTTTTTCCTTATAGTTTTTTCCTATATATGTGTTGCATTAGAATTTATATAGGAGGCTATTATCGTGTTAATGTTCACGATAGTTTTTTGTGTATGTTTCTCCCTTGGAGAGCAATATCCGAAGGTTTGAGAGGAGCGTTGGTCATATCACTTTTCCGGAGTAGTGATTATTTTCCCTATCCCCTTCCCACATCGCTCCCGACAACTCCATCCCTGCAGCAGCCACCCAGGACAATAGATATTGCCATTTTTTCCCTGCAGATTCACCAATTCAAGTTGCCTCCATCCCTTTCATGTCTCGTCGACATCCCGCACAGTCGGCTCCATTCCCCCCCCACCCCCCCACACGCACATGCACACGCACAACAACATTTACGCATCACTCCCAGTCATTCAAACTTGCAGTCGTCATCCGGAAAACAACACATTTGTTGTGTTTTCGCTATCCAACTATCATTCTGACTAGTTGTCTCTTGGACTGCAGCCTATCCTATTGCCCCAGCAGTCCACACTTCTTGTCCCTGCACCAGAAAACACCCCTCTTCCTATTTTGCAGTTCAGTGGTAAAATTATGCGGGTGCTTGTGCAAATAAGTGTTTACAATCAAGTAATTTTGATGGCTCTCTACAACGATACAAGGCTCGAATGATTGACAAAGAAGTCGCTCAGACCAATGACGTTGATTACTTAGACACATTCAAGCAATTAGTAAAACTTAACTCTTAAGAGTTCCGACACTTGCAACTAATCTTGACTAACACCTACAACAATTGGATATAAAGAATGACTTCCTCAATAGAAATATGGAGGAGAAAGTATATATGGATGCACATTTAGTGAAAAGTTCGACACAAAATGTGTAAACTAAAAAAGTCCTTATGTGAGTTGAAGCGGTCACCAAAACATATTTTTAGAATTTACACTATTTATTAAAGGTTAGAAGTATACTCAAGTTCAAGAAGATCATACAATGTTATTTCATACATTCAAAAGACGGAAAGATAACCATACTGATTGTGTAAATGAATGATATTATTATTAACGTAAATGATGCATATGAGTTGAAACGTTTTGAGTCTTTCATATCATTTGTTTTTTAAACCAAAAACTTAGAGACTTTCTAAGGTATTTACTTTGCATGGAGATTACAAGATAAAATAGTGATCGTTGTTTTCCAAAGTACGTTCTTGATCTTATAAAAAAAACTAGAACGAGTGGATGTAGACCTGCAGACACTCTAATTGATCCAATGACAAAAATTAGTGGGTAAGTTGATATATTTTTCACATACATAGCCAAATTCGCCTTTGTTATGAATTTGGTAAATCAATTTGCACAATGTCCCTATGAGAAACACCTTGAAGCAATCAATGAAATTCTCATATGTCTAAAAGGTACATCAAATAAGGGTTTGCAATGTGAAGACCACAAACAATGGCATAGAGTAGTACATTGATGCAAATGGAGCAGGTTCAGTTATTGACAGACATCAACTTTTGAATATTGTATCTATGTTTGGGGAAACATGGTTACATTGTGAAGTAAGAAATCGAATGTGGTTGTGTGGAGTAGTGCTGAGGCAGAACACAAGGCTATGGCTAATAGAAGATGTGAGATGTCATGGTTGAAAAAAATTATTGAACTGCAAATCTCGATAAGTATGCCCATGATTATAATGTAATATAAAGCAACTGTAAGCATTGCAGAAAATACATCGCAATATGATCGCAGAAAATATATGGAGATTGCAAGTATTTGCATGTCGTTTATCCCTTCTAGTCAACAAAGAGCATATATCTTCACCAAAGAACTGTTCAGACATAATTTTGAACGTCTTGTAAGAAAGTTGAGCATGTAGATATCGATACTCCAACTTGAGGGGGGTGTTAGAATTTTTAAGAAGATTTTAATTTTAGTATCTCCAATTTTAGTATATTCTTTAGAATGTAGTATAATTGGTATGTTATAATTCTTATTTCATTTTTTTAGCATAGGGAGTTAGAGCATTATTTATAGTTTTCCAAATGTGAGAATCTTCTCACTCTATTTATCTTGTAATCGTTCCCTATGAAATTGAGGAATAATTATTTTTCCCATCCCAAAACCTACTGAAGGCTAACATGTAAAAATTATACAGACTAAGTGATGTACAACATTTCAACTGGTATGCTACTTTTTAAATGAAATATTGTGAAAAATATGAGATGGGCGACCTGCTAAGCAATCTATAGAAGCAAATGCATCCAGGTAGAGGAAAAGTTGGTGATGATTCTGGTTGGCATACGATAGTCAACAACATGTGAAAGTAGCAAAGCAGACACGGTATGCTTGTAGGACCCTATGCCTCTTCCTCAGGTTGTGAAAAGACAATATAAAGCCTTACACAACAGCGCATTCTCTATCCCACTCCACCACCTTCATTCAATTCCCCTTATTAGACCGACTTGACCGATAAGGCTATATTCTTCCCAAATATGTTGTTGATTCCAAATCAGAATTAATTGCATGCCGCACATAATTCTAATAACAATGTCATTGTTAGGTCCCGAGCCCCATATGCAAAAAAATGAAAGGTTGTATTAGGTAGTTGACAACCAACATGACATTTATCGAAATAATGACATGAATCCTTCAAATCGTTTTGTAAATGCTAGGGAATCTTCTGAAAGTGATGCGTTGTATGGTCTAAATACAGTGAAAAGTTTGTAAGGGCCGCTACACCGGTGCTCGGGTGTGGTGTTAAATAGGCAAGGGTTCTCACATTGTGGAAGGATGCAAGTAAATTAGTTACTTCATAAAACTAATATTAGTATAGGAATATATAATATAGACACTCTTACAGATAAATTAATAGAATTAGTTGAAATTATGGTTCATAGAAAGATAAATATTTTATGTATTCAAAAAACTAAATGGGCTCGAGAAGGCTAAGGAGATTGATAGCATTTGTTTAAGATTTGATATTCAAGGAGTTGCACTACAAATAGTGTAGGTGTAATTATTAATAAGAGTTTGAAAGATAATATTGTAAAAATTAATGAATTGGAGATAGAATTATAGCCCTATAAATTTTGTTGATACTAAAATTTTTAATATTATTAGTGTTTATGCTCCTCAAACAAGTTTAAGCATAAGTTCAAAAGTAAAATCCTGAGATGACCTAGAAAAATTAATAGAAATGATACTTCTTGAAGAAAATTCTTTTTATTAGAGAAGATTTAAATGGGCATTTTGGTAGAGTGATGGAAGATTTTAAAAAATTCATGGTGGTTACGATTTTTGTGTAATTAATCAAAAAGGTTAAATCATATTAGATTTTGTTTTGGCATATGATTTTTGTTATTACTAAGATTTTATTTAAAAAAAGAAATGAACATAGTATGACTTAAAAAAATGAATCTAATAAAACATATATTATTTTTTTTTATGAGAAAAAGAAAACATCGGAAGTGTAAAAATTGCAAGATAATTCCAAGTTAAAATATAAAAGCTCAACCCCGATTATTAATTTTGGAATTTAAGTTGAATAGTTTAAGATAAAAAATACAAGAAGCCATTATCATATAATTAGATGGAGGCATATAAAAGATATAAACAAAAGTATTTTTATGAGTAAACTCCAAGATTTCAAGATTTTGGATGTTCTTAAAAAAACGAAATCTATGTGGCATAAAGTAATAAGCACTATTAAACAAGTCACAAAAGATGTACTTAAAAAATTAAAAAGAAACATGTTTATAAATAAAAATAATTGGTAGTGGAATAATAATGTCTAATAAAAAATAAAAGAGAACAAATTGTGCCATAAAAATTGATTTAAATACATAAATTTGAAAAATTTGAAAAAATATAAAATGACCCGTAAAGAGTAAGAATAATGTGTGAAGCTAAAAATTTTGTCCTTCATGGTTTTATATAAAATTAGATACTAAATATGGTGAAAAATATATGTATAAACAAGTCAAATAAAGATAAAAGAAAAATAAAAATTTAATTCAAGTAAAGTGTATTAAAGATGTAAATCAAAAAACACATTTCTGAGAGAAAGATATTCAATATAGACATATAGGTTGTTTTGATAAATTTTTCAAAGAAGTTTCTAAAACTAGGATCGACTTTAGTGAAATTAATATCATTACTAATAATGAAAAGTTTTATTTCCATCGTCGTATTAGTAATAAAAAAAGTTAAGGAGGCTTTAATGAAAACCAATGGTGGAGAATCAGTAGGATCTGATGATATATCCATTGAAATATGAAAGATATTTAGGAGATTTGGGAGTTAAAAACTAAAAAGATGTCTAATGAGTGAAGGAAGAGTATTTTGGTCCTCATTTTTAAAAATAAATGAGATGCACAAGAGTGCAAGTTATAGAGGAATTAAGTTGGTGTGTCATATTTTAAAATTATGGGAGAGAATATTTAAACACAGGTTAAGACGTGATACAAAAAATTCTCATAACTGGTTCGGGTTTATGCCGAGCAGTTCGGATTGTGCTATACAACTATTGAGATGTTTGATGAAGAATTACATAGAGAAAACGAGGATCGAGGATCAACATTTGATTTTTATTGACTTAGAAAAAGCTTACGATAAGGTTCCAAGAGAAGTTCTTTGGCGAGTTCTAGAGAAGAAAGGTGTTGATGTGACTTATATTGAAGCCATTAAAGATATGTATTCTAAAGCTATTACTTGTGTTCTAACAAAAGGAGGATTGACCAACTATTTTCCTATTTCAGTTGGATTACATCAGGGATCAGCATTAAGCTCATATCTTATTGCTCAAGTTATGGATGCTCATACTAGACATTTACAGGAGTATGATTGGTGTATGCTTTTGCTAATGATATCCTTCTTGTAGATAAGACTACAGAAAGAGTTAAGGAAAAAATTTGAATTATAGAGGTCTACATTGGAGTTTAAAGACCTTCGGTTGAGTGGATCTAAAACAAAATACATGGAATGTAATTTTAGTAGTAGTAGCTCTAGCGACAAAATTGTAACTATGGGTGATCAAATCTTTAAATGGTGTGATCGTTTTGGATATCTCAGGTCTATTGTTCTAAGTGATGGTGGTATAGATGGGCATGTTATTAGTAGAATTCAAATAGGTTGGTTAAAGTGGAGGAATGCATCATGCCTACTGTGTGATAGAAAAGTATTGCTTAGATAGAAAGGAAAATTTTATAAGATGGTGGTGAGACCTATAATGCTCTATGGTACAAAATGTTAGCCTTTAAAAGAGAAGCATGAAACAAAGTTAGGTGTTGCTGAGATGAAAATGCTTAGGTGGATGAGTGGCTTGACACTAAGAGACAGTGTGAAATGAATATATCTGTGCTAGTGTTGGTGTAGCTCAAGTGACGAACAAGATTAGAGAGAGTCGTCCGAGAAAGTTTGGTCACATTAAATTTCGACCATGTGATAATCTTATTAGGAGAGTAGATTATTAGATTTCACTTGAATTAAGAAAGGCAGAAGTAGACCTAAAAAGACTTGGATTTATTGTATAAAAAATAATCTTAATCTAAAAAAATTAAATGAAACTATGACACTCAAAAGGATGCAAAGGAGGAAATAGATTCGTTTAGCCGACCCCACTTGGTGGGGTAAAAGCTTGTTGTTGTTATTGTTGTAGCACATAATGTTAATGACCCAACCAGGCCTAAATAATATCTCAGGTAACCAGATCTTGGACTAGTGCACAGGCTCAACTAGGCATGCACAACCAAAATGTTGACTAAGGTTAGACTCATGGAGATTTAAAAATAGCCTCATACAAATGCGAAAAGTGATGATTCTTTCCTTTTGTTAAGAGATGAGTAAGGAGGACAGGAGCACATTTCGTGATAAATTAGAAGGTGCATTCAACTACAATGAAGCAGCGGCACAATTTTCTGTCAAAACAACAGACCAACGGTGACTAATAAAATGGCATTTAATAAATTCAATGATAAAAAGAACTACTTCAAGCAACTATATATTTCAAAATCTGTAGCTTCTCTCACACATCAACTTCTCTCAACATTTGTCAATGGACCAATTTCAATGGGATGTCACGAACACGTGGAAATAAATACACCAAAAAAGTTCAGAAGATGCTGATGTACCACAGTTTGTATCAAATAATATAAAGTAATCTTAAGTTTAATGTGGAACATTGAAACAAAAACCGTAGAAGAGGAGACTTTGTCAAACTTGTCAAATCCTCATTTTTGCTAGCAAAAGTGGAGAAAAAAAGGTTCATAATTCTTTTCAGGTCCACTAAAATTCATCTGCTGGATGAGACTAAAACTTAAACTAAAGAAGCAATTTAATCCTGGAGTGCGGATCAGATATACTACTTACATTGCATTAGGCAACATGACACCATTGTCAAGACTGGGCATCACTTGGAAATAGAAGAAACCAGTTAAATATAAGGCATAAGTCGCCACTTTACCCAGCAGTAAGAGCACATTTGTTGCCTTCCTGAACATTATTTTTTTATTTCCAACTTAGAATGTGTGGTATCATTCCATATCATCTTGATATGATTATAGAATTTTCAAGCCATGACTAATAAAATGGTTAGTAGCAGCTAAATACCTCCGCATATGTTTGTGAAGGTCCCAATGCAAAAATCTCAGACGACTTTCTTCTGAGAGATCTCTATTTAAGAAATCAATTGCATTTACGAATTCTGCTCTAAGGATAGATTCTCTTGGCTTCTTCTCAAGCGTCTATTTAGATTACCAAAAGTAAAATTAAAACCAACAGGTCACATAAAATAAAGTCAAATGAAAACCAGCAATTTATATGCACAATTGTCGATATAACATGTTACACAAACAAAAATAAAAGGATCACAGACAAAGTCGTATACCTTAATTAAGTTTAAGATAATAATTGGGTTTCCGTATCTATTCACAAGATTCTCAAAATGAAGCCGGGTAGCTTCATAATCTTTGTCCTTTTTTCGCACTGAAGAAAAGAAAATAAAAGGTCATACTAAGAGCAAACCTTTTTTTCAATTTGTACTTCAACATGCAAATAAGAACGTCAAAAACTCACAAACAATGTCAGGCTTCATGTTCAACTTTGATGTCTCCTGGGACCAAAAGAGGGGTATGGAACCCCTATTTTGTACTATAGAACTTATCTGGGTAGGATTTTCTCCAGGAACATCTGCAAACACAATCTGCTCTGTCTCTACATCATTCGCAACACTACCCTCATCATTAACACCACGCTTTAGGTATCTGTTCCATTAAAAAATTATATTTTTTTTAAAATAAAAGTTAAAGAGAGAATGTACATTATTCTTGCATGACAAATACAAGCCAACTGTCCAGCCTAATTTCAACTATGTGATATCTATCATTTCAAATCTACAATGGATGTGGAAGATAAATGATTGATAAGAACCTCGTTCCAGCATAATGGCGGGATCGCCTGGCAATGAGTGTCAACCAAAAATCTTTCCCAGATATTGATAGCTTAGCCTGGGATCAACAAATTCATCTTATCAGAACATTAGACAGATATGCTAAATGGTTGGCAATGATATATCACTGACTCTCAGTATAATGTCAAGCCGATCATAACATACGCATCAACAGTGAATCTGCCNATAGCTTAGCCTGGGATCAACAAATTCATCTTATCAGAACATTAGACAGATATGCTAAATGGTTGGCAATGACATATCACTGACTCTCAGTATAATGTCAAGCCGATTAAAACATAAGCATCAACAGTGAATCTGCTACCACATTGACAACTTAAGATAATGTTTCCACAACAAACCATGAATTCAAAAGCAACTCAAATTAAAAAAAAAAAAGAACAGAACTTCATGAACTTTACTAAAATAAAATTGGACAAATTCAAACAGATTAGTATTGTCGCAGAAACAATAATGTGAAGACTATATTGCTTGGATATTGTGCAAAACAGGCAGGTTTGCACGTATACTCTCCAGCTGGTAGCAACCACGTTTCAAATTGTACAATCAAAATTAGAAATGCACTTTATGCTCTCGAAATTAAGNACATTGACAACTTAAGATAATGTTTCCACAACAAACCATGAATTCAAAAGCAACTCAAATTAAAAAAAAAAA
>JXCR01062170.1:320492-395629 GCA_002079205.1 Phalaenopsis hybrid cultivar | reverse complement strand
ATTAACATTTTATTAGCATTAAATCTAAATTAAATAAATCAAACAAGAATTTTATTTATCTTATACATTATCCTTCATGCAGATCCAATATCAATTCAAATACTATTCTACCTTTGATTTATGACTTTAATTAACAGAACTTATTTTAGTTCTTAATAACTATAATAGCTCGAACTCTCGCCCATCCAAATATAGTCCGTTTTTGCCNTCCCAGGTCTTAAACCTAAAATTCACATAAAAGTAATATGATCTCTTCACCAAAAATTATCCATAACCACAAACCTATCCCCAACCCACCACTTTTTTGTCAGCCAAAATCCTAATTGGGATAAAAGTCACACCATGTCGACGAGATGAAACATTCAAAGAGATTTCCAAGAGCTCATAATGGAAGACAACCAAAAACAGATCCTTCAACTACAACAAAGGCTCATCGCTTTTGAGAAAAGACAATCCAAAGAAGTCACCCATAACCATATTAGTAACTCATCGAATTGAGAGGACTAAGTCAACCCATGATACCAAAAGTTTCTAGGGATAAAGAACCAATGCGCATGAGGAGATACAACAACAACAGCAAGCCTTTATCCCACCAAGTGGGGTTGGCTACATGAATCCTTTTTCTCCATTGTGTCCTATTGAGTGTCATATTTCTATTTAATTCTAATAAATTGAGATCCATTTTTATACAATAAGCCCAAGCCTTTCAAGGTCCACTTCTGCCTTTCTTAACATACGTCGAATCTAAACCATCTAAAACGACTCTCTCTAATTTTTTTCCGCCACTGGAGCTACACCAAACCTATCGCGGATGTAATCATTTCGCATATTCTCTAAGTGTAAAAACACTGATCAACCAGAGCATTCTCATCTCGGCAACACGTAACTTAGTTTTATGCTTATCTTTTAAAGGCCAACATTCAACGCCATAGAGCATTGCAAGTCTCACAACCACCTTAAAAAATTTTTCTTTCAACCTAAGAGGTACTTCTATCACACAATAGGCCCGAAGCATTCCTCCAGTCAACCAACCAACTTGAATTTTAGTAAAAACAACCATATCTATATCACCATCACTTTGAACAATAGACCGAACATATTTAAAGCGTTCACACCTTTTAATAATTTGATCATCCATAGTTACAACTCCGTCACTAGAACTACTAATACTAAAATTACATTCCATGTATTCAGTTTTAGTTCTACTCAAATGAAGGGCTTTGGTCTTCAATGTAGAACTCCATAATTTAAGTTTTTCCTGAGCTTATCTCTCATCTTATCCATGAGAAGGATATCATCAGTAAAAAGCATAAACCAAGGTACATCCTTATGTAAATGTCTAGAAAGAGCATCCATAAATAAAGCAAAAAGATATAGGCTTAAAGCCGATCCCTGATGTAATCCAACTAAAATAGGAAAATATTTGATCAATCCTCCTTCTGGTCGAACAAAAGTAACTACTCTAGTATACATATTTTTAATGACCTAAATCTAGGCCATATCAACACCTTTCTTCTCTAGAACCCTATAAAAGATATTTCTTGGAACCTTATCGTATGTTTTTTTTCTAAATTAATAAAAATCATATGTAGATTCTCCTTATTCTCTCTGTACTTCTCCATCAAACCTCTCGATAAATATATAACTTCCATAGTAGATCTGTCTAGCATAAATCCAAACTAATTATGAGAATTCTTTTAACTACATGTTAACCTATGTTCAATTACACTCTCCCATAATTTTAAAGTACGACGCATTAACTTAATTCCTTTATACTTTGCAAACTCTTATTGATCCCCTTTATTCTTAAAAATGGAGATCAAAATATTATTCCTCCACTCAGGAATCTTCTTAGTTTTTGAAATAATATTAAAGAGCTTAATAAGCCAAGAAACTCCCAAATCTCCTAAATATTTCCAAAATTCAATTGGGATACCATCAATTTCTACAGGCTTTCAACCCTTAATTTTCTTTAAAGCTTTCTTAACTTCCTTTTTACTAATGCGACGGTAAAAATGAAATATTTTATTATTATTAACGATATTAATATCACTAAAGTCAAACGTATTTTCAAAAATTTAATTGAAAAGTTTATCAAAATAACTCACTCACCTAGGTTGAATATCTTTTTCTAAGAAAAACACTTTTAATTTCATCTTTAATACAATTTACTTGAGTTAAATCTTTATTTTTCTTTACCCTTTATTTTGCTAGTTTATACATATATTTTTAACCCTCTTTAATATCTAATTTATTATAAAAATCGCTAAAAGCAAAATTTTTAGCGTCACAGATTGCTCTCTTAAACTCCCTACGGACCATTTTATATTTTTCTCAGTTCTTTAAGTTTTTACATTTAAAACATTTTTTATAACATAACTTCTTATATTTTATCTTTTCTTGCACATTATTATTCTATCACCAACTATTTTTATTAATAAAAATTTTTCTTTTGATTCTCCAAGTACATCTGTTATCACTTATTTAGTAGTGTTTTTTTTTTATTTTATCCCACATGGAATTTGCTTCTTCATAAACATCACAAATGTTGAAATCCTGAAGTTTACTAATAAAAATAATTTTATTTGTGTCCTTTAGGCATCCTTATCTAATTCTATAACAATGATTCCTAGTATTCTTTATTTTACAACTCCTTATCTTAAAATTCAGAACTAATACTCAATGTTGAGTACTTAAATCCTCACTTGGAATGATCTTAGAATCTTTACATTCTCGACGATCTCTTCTTCTCATAAGAAAATAATCAATTTGTATTTTATTAGATCCATTCTTATAAGTAATAATATGCTCATCATTTTTTTTGAATAAAGTATTAGCAAAAAAAATCATACACTAAAACAAAATCTAATATGGCTCTACCTTTTTTATTAATCACACCAGAGAAAATGCAATGACTTAATTAAGGTGGACAAGCCAAATTTTGATGAACATCTAAATTCAAATAAATTTATTGAAAGGCTACATTTATACAAAAATGTTCCTTAGAAAAAAGTCAATTTGATACTTATCAAACTTAGGAAGAACACATGATTATTGTGGGTATCACGACTCGGTCTAAGGCTTGGAATTAATCAAGGTTGGAATAGACGGTCAGACGGTAAAATTAAATATTTTATTATTTATTTTCTACACTAAAAGTTTATAATCAAAACAAATTGAAATAGTCGCTAAATAAAATAATTTAAGTGGCCAAATAAAGGTTTATCTTTCATGTTTCTAACACCGCTTCCTATACACATTATCTTATTTATTTTCTACAATAACAGTTTATAATCAAAATAAATTGAAGAGTTGCTAAATAAAAAATTTAAGTGACTAAATAAAAGTTTATCTTTCATGTTTCTAACGTCGCTTTCTTTACACATTATCTTCTCTAGCATTTATCTTATACTAAAAAATTTAAACTTGAAAAATATTAAAACAACATGAGTTATGAAAGATAACTTAGTGTAGTAATCACATGACGTGGGGTGTGGGGTGTGGGGCGTCAAAAGCATAGCAAAAACTACACACAAAAATAGTCGCACGACTCTCATCCTGCATTGAATAGGTCCAGTCTCTATGAGATTCGATTGCCCCTCCTAACCTAGCAATTGTCGCCCATGGGCCTCTCCTTTATTACCCTAAGTTTATAAGTATATTTCATATGAGTTTTTTTGCATGTTTTATGTTAGGACAATTGTCTACATCTCTTATTTTCTCTTATAAGGTTGTATCAAAGGGTAAGTAGTGATCTGACTATTTCTCATTCCGAGGTGGTGGCTATCCTCAACTTTCTCCTTCCTCCGTATCCTCCCTCCACTGCCACGTAGTTGTACCTATAGCAGGAACCCAGAGAAGGTCCTCCTTTGCTGTTTCTTTTGCTTTTCTGCCTTTCCACCCTTCGACCTCCTTCCCACATCGCTCCCCACCGCGCCATGTCATCCTTTCCTGTTGCAACCACCCCATGAACAGTTATCCTTGTTATTTTTCAGCAATTTTCCCCTTTTCATCTGCTCTGTCCATCCCTTTATTATTTTCTCTACTGTCCGACCAACTCGCCAATTCTGCCTCGCTACCAACGCCACGAATCCCACTTGCCTTGCTTTTTTATCATTGCCCGACAAACTGACAATGTTGTCGTTGTCCTAAAACATTAATCGGATGTTGTTTTTTACCGTCTGCTATTAATTTTCGTTTTCATGTTAGTTGTAATAGTCTATTGGTTTTTTCAACAATACAAAGTAATTTAACACTATACTCTAAGCTATAAGCTTCAACATATGAGGTCAAAGTTCCCCTGACCCTGAGAGACTAACATGGTGCGTAGGAGACAAAGACACTGCAATAGCCGCATGTGACGACTGTCGTGCGACTCCCATCCTGAACCAAACCGGCCAAGATTTTAGGAGATCCAATCAGCCTTCATAGCCTTAGGAATTGTCTCACAGGGTAGTGGGCCCACTCCATAGTTACACTAGGTCCATAAGTATGTTGTTTCGTCAGTTTTCAGGTTTTTTCTATCAACAAAGTCACCGACGTTTCCGCTTTGTTGCCCCCTTTCTAAGTCCCTAACAGTCACCACCACCTCTGTAGATCCACTCTAGTTATACGTTGTGTGTCGTGTCTGTTGTTCTTTCCCATTTTCGTATGTTAGTTGTAACCTCGTATTGATTTTTTCAGTAAAGAATTTGTTTTCCTATTGTTGTTTGAGTTAACTCCCATCACATTTCTAAACTATAGTAACTCAAGGAAAAGAATGCAATATATATACTGGTCTCTCATAATATATTTTAGAATATCATATAATAATTTGTAGCATATATTCAAAATGTTTGCTCATGAGAAGATTTTGAAATTTCTACATGCATTATTTGTTTGTGTTACCTTTCTAAGGTGTAATCTTTTAAGCTTTAGAAAATTTCATACTATCAACTTTCATGTCCAGTTTAGAAGCACCGTTAAAACATAACCTAACATATCACTGGTTGATATATCTTATCAGCATAGTGGTTTGTGATCTAAATTATAAGAGTTCCAGGGTGAAAAGGTGTCTACTCAACCCTGATTGATACTCTCTCATTAGCACATCAATTAATGATATAAGTTTCACAACGATTTAAGGAAGTAAGGTGCCTACCCACCCCTAGTTGATACTCTCTCATCACCACGACAATTAAAGATATCAGTTTCACAATAGTCTGAGGTGATAAGCGCGTGGGTATATTGGTGTCCCCATTTAGTGTCATAAAGATGGTGAACTCCTCTTAGCATACACATACAAAANTTGTGTTACCTTTCTAAGGTGTAATCTTTTAAGCTTTAGAAAATTTCATACTATCAACTTTCATGTCCATTTAGAAGCACCGTTAAAACATAACCTAACATATCACCGGTTGATATTATCTTATCAGCATAGTGGTTCGTGATCTAAATTATAAGATTTCCAGGGTGAAAAGGTGTCTACTCAACCCTGATTGATACTCTCTCATTGGCACATCAATTAATGATCTAAGTTTCACAGCAATTTAAGGAAGTAAGGTTCCTACCCACCCCTAGTTGATACTCTCTCATCACTACGACAATTAAAGATATAAGTTTCACAATAGTCTGAGGTGATAAGCGCCTGGGTATATTGGTGTCCCCATTCAGTTTCATAAAGATGGTGAACTCCTCTTAGCATACACATACAAACATTCATGCATATAATATTTTATGCTTCATAAAATACATTATTTTTTATGTGACGCTTTGTTTTCATCTAATCATAAATAAATGCATGTTTACTAGAATCTAAAAGGCAAGCAATAATAAAATAAATTCATAGGTAAACCTATTTTGTAACTATTTATGCATGACAGTTAAGATGCACACTTTTTACCTAGCAATATGAAAACATCACCGGTAGGTTTGGTCTAAATAAAATAGAGCATAAATGTAAAAAATTTAAATAAAGAATACAATTAGAAGTAAGAAATAATACTTTAATGTAAAGAAACATAATTAATCACATCAATAAATTATTTATCTCATTGACTCTCTATCTTCAATTCTTTTATGATCAAGTGTTCTTTGGTCTGAATAGATGTTATAAGTTAATATAATCAAACATTAACATTTTATTAGCATTTAATCTAAATTAAATAAATCAAACAAGAATTTTATTTATCTTATACATTATCCTTCATGTTGATCCAATATCAATTCAAATATTATTCTATCTTTGATTTCTGACTTTAATTAACGGAACTTATTTTAGTTCTTAATAATTATAATAGCTCGAACTCTCGCCCATCAAGATATAGTCCGCTTTTGCCCTAGTGGCCTCACTATTTTGTCCCATTGGTATAACTTCCTAAGAGATCACTCATCTTATGTGTGCTCCATATGAGCACGCATAACTTTGAAGCTTCTAATAAAATTCCATCGACACACCTTTTGGTGCTAATACAACCATATTACACCAATGCACCATAACCCATCAGAACTCTGCGGTTAAGCGTGTTAGTGGCACAACACTCCTATGATGGGTGACCTTCTAGAAAGTTACACCAACAAGGCAAAACCATGAGGACATTTGGTCAAAGCAAACAATACATTGATGGGTGAGAGTTCTAGCTATTACAAATGGTATCATAGGATTACACTAGCCAAAAAATGGGACCTATGTGACATACAAAATAAACTACTACGTCATGAGTCCCACCTCTTGAACCCAAGATGAGACAAAATGCTACATACAAAATAAAGTGTTACATCATGAGAGTCACTTAGAATGCAAGATGGGAAGAAATGCTACGTGGTGGGAGCCACCTCTTGAATTTGTAGGGGTCACATCTAGAATCCTATCTATCTGGTGAATGATTAAAAAACTAAAAAGGATGTCAGTTACTTATATGGGAGAGATTGCAAAACCTCTTAATTAGATTTAAGCTATACTCTTAAACATCAAGGTGCATTTTGGTGAAATCGTGGCATTTCAACTGAAAATAAAAAATTAGGGGTGCTTGTATGGGAGTACTCCTAGGAAGGGTGATCTCTTGGGAGGTTACACTATAAGAACAAAAACTATGAGGCCGCTAGGGCAAAGCGGACAATATCTTGATGAGTTGAGAGTTTGAGTTATTACAACAACTTCTACTTTAATTGGTTATAAAAAAGATTTCAAATAAAAATTTACCTATAATATAGAAGGCTCTTCATCCTCCAATTTGAAATATTCTTCTAGATGTCTTCATGTTGGCCCTAGACGCACCCAGGAACTCCTCATCTCTAGCATCGGCACACCTGCGGGTTCTCCCTCCTGGCAAGCGAGGCTCCCTCGGCATCGTCTCCAAGCTTGGTGTCAAGTCATGTCGCTTCAACCAGCAAGTTAGACCTTCATATTCTCTTTTTCTTCTTTCTCACTGCTCTCACCTCTACATCCTCCCTTCTCTAGTTTGACTGGGAGTAACTAGTTCCCATTTGAACAATTACTACTTTAGATCCTATGGAAATGACCTCTGCCCCCTCAGTTATTGTTTTTAGCATCATTTTGTTTTTTTTCAATTATTACAATCTCCCCCCATTAAAAAATTATCCTTAAATTTTATGAATATCTTATAATACAAATAAAACATTAACTTCCCAAAAATTATCATGAAAGTCTAAATCGTGTACGAGATATCAAAAATAGATACAAGTCAAACATTTGGGATAATATAATCTTACTAAACAAAACGAAAAATATGACAATAATAACATAACTAAAATAACACCACCACATTCTAAACATGATAACTAACACAATAAATTTATCAAATATCTGTCTCCAAGCTAAGGATGGTATAAAACAATGTCTAACAGTTCTCACAAACTCGTCCCACCATATCAAGCGGCTAGGTTGACCACAAAATTTCTCTTGTAATTGGCCTTGCCCTTTTAGCTTCCCCCACAAAGGCAAATCTAGCAAGGATAATTGTCCTCTTTGGTGGACATGTCATACGTCTATAATTTTCTATACTCTCATCAGCCAATTATCAACTCTCACTTACCCTCCTGTTCCTGAAAATAGCGGTGGTCTTATATCCTGAAAGAACTTCAAGTACTTCTCCATCAATAATCTTCCATTGCTATTAGTTTGACACTAAGAATTCCTAATTCGTTGAGTCATAACATTCATCGTATCAGAAAAGGCAATAGCTCTAACTTTGATCTTCTGCGGCATATCATCTCTTACATTTTTTATGACTTCTTCCTCAGAATTATCCATAACTCCAAGAGAAAAATAAAATAATTTAATTAGACTCAGCTAAAATTTCAATTTATATTATTTATAACTTAATTCTATCATCATAATGGTTCTTTCATTAAGTTCGTATTATTTACTCTAAACCTTGGCTCTGAAACATGACCCGACTAAATGCTTGAAATTAATCAAAAGGGAAATAGATAATCGAATGGTGAAATAAATTTCTTTTATTATTCATTTTCTATCACTAACAATTTATAATCCAAATAAATTGAAGAATCCACTCAAGAAAGTAATTCAATTGACCAAATAATAGTATACATTTCAAGTTGTTGACCTCATCTTCTGTATACATTATCTCATCTAGTATTTATCTTTTATTCAACAACATAAACCTAAAAAAGTATTATAACATAATAAGTTATTCAAGATAATCCAAGGGAGTAAACAAATTTCTAAACTACAGCTTAAGAAAAAGAAAACAATATGTGCGTCGATCTCTGCTAATATAGTTTAGAAAATCGTATAATAATTTAAAGTATATATTCATATTGTTTGCCCATGAAAGAAATCTAGATTTTCAACATGCATTATCTCTTACTTTATTTTTTAAGATGTAATATCTTAAGCTTTAATATACTTCAGACTCTTAACTTTCAAATCCGTTTTAAAAGCACCGTCAAAACAAAATCAAACAATCCCTAGTTGATATCATCTTGTCAGCACAGTGGTTCATAATCTAAATATAATGATTACTGATCTAAGTTCACAGTTGTCTAAGACACCCCTAACCAATACTCTCTCATTGGCACAGCAGTTAATGATCTGTTTCATAATTGTTTGATTGGATAGAAAAATATCTATAGGCACGGATACATTGATGTCTCCAACTAGTACCAGAAGGGGGTGAACTTCTCTTAGCATGCACATACGCACAGTCATGTACACAATATTTTCATACTTGATAAGATACATTATTTTTTTATGTGATATTTTCATTCATGTACTCGTAAATAAATACACATCTAATTTAGAAAAAAAGGACATGTAATAATCTAATAATTTCATGTGTAAATTATTATGCAATTTATGTATGACTTTAACATACACACTTCATACCTAACAATATAAAGACGTCACTAGTAAAACAAGTCCCAATAAAATAGAAAATAAATATGAAAAATTAAAATAAAGAATACAATCAAGAGTTAAAACTATTACTTTAATAAAAAAACACAATTACTCACCTCAATCCTACTTGTTTATCCGACTCACTCCTAACTTTCAAATCTTTTAGGATCAAATGTTTTTCGGTCTTAATAATTGTTATAAGTTACTATAATCTAATATAAATATTTGGATAACAGTAAATCTAAATTAAATAAATCAAACTTAAATTTCATTAATCTTATACCTTGTCCTTCAAGGTGATCCACTGCCAAATTCAAATATTATTCTGCCTACGATTGTTAACTTTAATTAACAATAAAAACTATTTTAATACTTAATAACTCATAATTTACTTGGTCATAAATAAGTTTTCAAAAAAACATCAACCTATACTATAGAAACTTTCCTTCCTCTAACTTGAAATGTTCTTCTAGCTATACTTCCTGGTTATCATTATTGATAACATTTAAGTGTTATGTAAGTTTAATTTTCCTTTAATATGTCAAAAAGAAAAATTTAACCTTCAATTAATCACTTTTTTTATTTCAAAACACCAATCTCGATCTTTCACAGTTGTTTATCCAATTAATATCACCGGCATTAGCTACTAAAATTTAATAAGACTTAATAACATTTAATTAATTTCATAAAATAATTTATATAAGTAAAATTGAAAACTCGACTTACTATGCTAACCCTCAAATGCTCAATTAGAGTCTGTTGTTCAAGACTCCCGCAAACAAAGCCGCACACAGAGCCTTCCTCCTTGCTCTTATCCTTCACACATGACTCGAATATGTGTCCCTTGAACAAGGTCGTACAATGCTACCCCCACGCGAGACACCTCTGATTCCTCCTTCTCGTGAGACACTTTCTCGTTAGGCCAAGGCGCACTGAGGACGAGCTTATCTATAGTGCAGGTACACCTGCGGCTTCTCCCTCTGCGCAAGCGAAGCTCTCTCAGCATCGTCTCCAAGTTTGGCATCCGACCACGTAGCTTGAACTAGCAAATTAGTCCTGCATGTACTTCTTCTTCTATCTTTTTGCTCTCTCCTCTATTCAATCCCTTCTTCAATTCGAACGAGAATAACAAGTTTCCGTTCGAACAATTACCACTTCAATCCTGTGGAAACCAGGCCCCGTTTAATTATAAGTTTTATTCTCATTATTGTTATTTATTTACTATTATTTTTTTAAGTTATTACAGTGGGACAGTTTGAAGCACTTACAATAGTGGGAAGGGAAGAGCACGATCACCATATGGCACAAGATGAAAAAAAATCTATAGTAGCTTTCTTGTTATCTTATTTAGTGAAGCACACATTTGTACCAATAAATATTGGTGATACTGAATTGACGGTACAAAGATAATAATATTGAGCTGCTTAAGAATGAAACTTCCCTAGAATATTAGTGCAAACTTCCCACGCATAGATATGTTGTTGCATATAGAAAGAAGCTTCTAGAGTCATTATCTAGATAAATATTCTTAAAGAAGTACGATGTCATGGTGATGCAGTTAATGCCATTGATCCTTGATGGAGCTATGAAATTAGGACACCTACAAAACATCTAACCTAGAAAAATTTGTGTTGCGGTTTTCAAAGCATTGTTAAGTGCAACGATAACAGATGAACAACTTTCTACACTAGAAGAATTAATTTACCAATATGGTGATCAAGCGATCCTAATCAGATGTTGATGGTTGGGCAATTGCAAACAACCATAAGGTCTTCGGAGGTTGGCGATGGTCGATCACACTCAAGCGATGGTGGATTAGTGGTTAGAGAATCATAGATGAGCGATGCCGTTCAAGCAACTACATTTGGGAGATGGTAGTTCGACAAACTAACATGGTGATTGCGATCAAACCATAAAGCTACAATGATTGTTGGCTTAGTTCTTACGGAATAGACAAGCTTCGAGTTGATGTAAGAAATATAACATTGTAGCTCACCCAAGATGGAAACTTTATTTAACGCAAAAATTACTGAAGATGGCTAAGGTGATGGCATATATGGGAGGAAAGAAATTTTAAAACAAAACATCAAGTAGCAGAAGCATGCTAAAAAAATCTAAGAAGGTCATGGTCTTCAAGAATGGTAATACGGTGCAGATCAAATTAAAGTAAGAGGAATTTGTTGCAACTTCATTTAGAAAATTAAAGCATAAAACGAACAGCCCATTCTAAAATTTTAACAAGATTAACGATAATACATAAAAATTTGATTTGCCATGAGACTTTAATACTTTTGTTACATTTAATATTGTTATTGTATTGTTGCCATATTACGAGGATCTGAATATTTCCAAGATTAAAAATTTAAGCCTCCTACCTAGAGAGTGATGCAAGTGTGAGATCGCACAAACTCCCGCCCATGTTAGAATCAAACAAGATAGGATTTCCATTCGGTGAAATCCCTAAAGCAGAATTTTCACGCTTGTTTGTTGTTGTCAGTCCTTGTATGCCTTTTTATAATATTATTTCAATTAGAATTGGGGTTTTAATTTATGTCTTAGCATAAGTATGTCATTTAAAAGTTTATTTTGAGGTGCTTTATTTTTTATTTATGTTTTTTGAAGATTTTTCACTTTTTTCTTCGATTCTGAGAGTTATAGTATATTTTTTCTTTAAGTGGTGAATTTGTAACTTAAAGAGAACAAGCGATGAATCCTTCCCATCATCCTTATCTCATTGTTTCGCTATTTGACCCTCTATTTTGAAATCGGATAGCTATCAAACATCTTCAACCCAATTTCAAACTATGTGGATTTCACATATTATCTACTTCTTGCCATTTTACAACATCTCCCCACCAAATCTAGATCCTGAAACACTTTCTAAGATTTCTAGAATTATGTCTCAACAATGTGTTTGGCTTACCCAAGCGTCATTCTTATAGTAAGATCATGGAATATATAATGATTAGTAACTAAAATTGCAGTTATACTGTTCAGTAATTTTATGAATTGATAGAGAACTTACTACAGGATGACAGACATGTAGAACAATATTGAAGGTAAATATGGAAGAAAAATAGCATACTCTTAACCTGCCAAAGTTTTTAGAAAAGCATCAGCTACTTTATCTTTTTTATTACTACGACCGGATTTAAAGATTTGAAAAAGGGAGCAATATTTGTCATAGTTTGGTAGCTCCTAAATCTTGGTTATAGGTTCCAGTATAACTATTTAGACACCAAAATTAAAAGAATTAGAATTTGTACCATTTTGAGCATGAAAGCATGGAAAGTTCTTTGCATTTATATTGTTTAGTGATTTTATGAAATGATAGAAAATTTACTACAAAGTGAGAGACAAGTAGAACATTATTAAGGGTAAGTATAAAAGAAAATAATATCCTTTAACTTGCCATTGTTGTTAGAAAATCATAAACAACTTTAATTTTTCTATTATTGAGATAGGACTTATAGATTTGAAAAAGGTTGGCAATATTTGTCATTAGTTCAATAGTTCCTAAATCTTAGATCTAGCCTTGAAGAGAACTATTAGACATTAAAAACAAAAGAATTAGAATTTGTACCATTTTAAGCATGAGAGCATGACCAGACAATTTTTTCGAATAAGTTCAGATATTTTCAGAGTAATGATTTCTTCTAAATTGAGCCCTTTTGATTCCACAAGAAAAGCTTATCCTTTTGAGTGACATTTATTTTCATCATAGTTTTGAGGCTTTTCATAAGTTCCCAGCATTTTTTTCTCTCCCCTTTTTCATGAAATAATTGCACCATAATTTACCTCTGAAAGAAGTTTTTCACCCTTTTTTTGTGAAAAAATTAAAGCCCCGATCTTTTCTCTTGATGTTTGATGGTTGTCATTGTTGATTTTCTGGATAACATTATCTAGCATTACCTTCCTTCTTTCATCTTCAACATATGAGTGAGAAACTTCAATTGGAGATGGTAGTTTTGATTTAATGGATGAGAGCAGTATCATTGAATTTTTTAGTGTATTCATTTGATAGCATCCTAAACATCTTTTGTGATTATGAGTAATATATATGGCCCATAAATATCAGGCATTATGGTATTAGGAAATCAAATAATGATCATGAATCTGCTTCATTTCAAAATGCAAAGTTTAGACCTTTTAACTCTGAAGAATTCATAACATGGTGGATTTTGTTCTTCGGTTTTCACAATTTGAGACAATTTCAGGTATTTTCTTCCATGCAATTAATATGGGATATATAGCCCCTGGAGCTCTCCTTTAGTCTGGTTTTCACCATTCATGATGGTTAACTACTTGGAGATTAAATCAAAGAAACTAGAGATAATGAATAGAGGAATATAAGATGAATATAGAACCCTAACCTCGTTGTGATACCTTAAACAAAAAAAAAAGTAAACAAAAAAGCTTGGATTGTTCATTCTTTCAATGATTAATTATATACAAAACAAAATAAATACAACAATAAACTAAAAAAACCACTCGAGTTATCTCATAATTTGATCTATTTAGGGATTATCAATTGATGCCAAGAGAGCAATCCACGACTCTTTGTTTCTTTTTCTATAAATGAATCCATGGAGATGTATTTCCTTAAAAGTAATAAATTTGTGACATCTAATTTTCCTTATCAAGTAATCCTGTTGACCCTTCTTGATATATAATGGCCCTTCAACAACAAGGTCTAGCATATTTACAACAACAACCCTTTATCCCATTAATGGGGTCGGCTACATGAACCCTTTTTCTCCACTGCGTCCTATTGAATGTCATATTTTCATTTAATTCTAATAAACTAAGATCATTTCTTAACAATATAGCCAAGTCTTTCTAGGCCTAGCATATTTAACTAACATAATAAAATAGTACAACCATTTAATTTTTAAGTTATGTTAAATGAACATAAGTAATTTTTTGTGTGTGCCACAATATTAATTTTACACAGTATATAGAAAAGCCTAGTTTAGTGTTGATTCTTAGCTTTTTTTTTCAAGACCTAGATGAATCAAGCTTTTGATCTATACAATAACCACGCGACGGCAAGCACTATGCTGGATTTCACCTTGCTCATGCATTCAAAACAATTGGTACGTTTAGAAAGCAGTTTCGCCATCCATATGAGAATAACATTCATACCAAACAGTTTAGCATTAAAGCTGCATAACATCACAATTTAGAACAATCAACTTTTTTTTTCCTTTTCTTTTTGCAGGGATGTATTCCAAATAACAGGAAAATGCCAACAAAACATTCCTAGCGATTCAAAACAAGGATTAGAGGGAAGAAAAACAATATGAAGACGATTTTTCTAGACAATAAAACATCTTTTACTTTTATTTCAAAGAGAAAACGGAAGGAATAAAATTTGATGTCATCAGCATGCACATGGTATGTGATTCACATGGTTGCATGAAAAATAAAGTTGAAGACCTGTTTTCAGCCTTTGGAACAGCCATAGAGGACCAAACACTGGAATTTGGAACGGTTATTATTGCACTCTTAGTGACAGCATAAACTTCATGACTGCATATTGCACCAATTAGCCTTCTTCCAGTAATAAGCAGCATGTAATAGGGCCCCAAGAACTGAATAAAACCTGAACAAAAAAGTGTCAATGTAACCCTAATTAAAGAGCTAAATGCCATAAAACTATAATCAGGTTAAATAGAAAATAAAAACACGTGTCGTACCAACAATCCCATAACATTTGGTAACAAATTTTAACCCTCCAGTAGGCAAGTTTCCTTCATGAATGCGCTTCAATAGATCATTACATTCGCTCTCAGAGTAGGTGGTGGAGTCCTCAGAGATATTAAGCTCAAAAGGTTCCAGTCGGTCAACTTTTAACACTCTCCATGACATTCTAGTCTTGTCCCTTCCGATCATATAGAAATTCTGTGAGTATCAAGCAGGCATTGTCGATGATATAACCACAAGTGGCATATGTGTGCGTTTATATAAATTTAAGATTTATGCTAACCACTGTAGCATTAACTAGTATGCCTTTTAGAGAATTTGCCATATTAGCTACTACTGATTGACAACAACATAGAGGAATATGAGAACAGAGAATGCCAAAGATATCGTCAATTAGACCGAAACGAAAAAATGTTCAGAAAATCAATTTCCTAGACCCGCCAAAACATTCAATTTCTTCACTTAACACATCTAGCAGACCCAGAACAACCCCCTTACCACAAATAACCAAATAAACAAAATGACCAATACTGCAAAAAGAAATCCTCGACGTTCAAGAAGTTGCAGAAAAAGGATAAAAAAAATCAATTTCGGCAAAACTTCACGGATCGCGCAAAACAATTTCGATTCAAAATGTTTGAAAGGAATGATTAAACAAAAGAAATTGCGGAAAAGAAAATGAACGAATATTAGCATTGCAACGTAAAGCAGAACAGAACATGAACGGAAACGAAGGAAGAGTACAAAAGAAAGAATGGTAAGACAGGACGGAGTAGCAAAATCAGGAGCTAGCAACCCCACCGATTTGGTCTCATAGAGACTGAACTTCTGCAGGCAACACCTGCCTGCGGCCGGCTCACTGGCTATCCTATCAGCCACCGGCGCGACATCCGCCGCCTCCATAACTCACAAGACCGCTCCCGAGCTCCAGGCTCGGGCCTCCTCACTTGAGCATACGGATCCCGCCGGATCAAGCCTACCTATACCGCCGGATTCCTAGACTTCCCCTTGGTTGCTTCAAACATAGCATTCCCCTACCCCCCTCCCGTAAAGCCTTGTACGTTTCATCCAAAGGACTTCAAATGTGGAGAAAATTTTGGAAATGAGATAACACGAAAGAACTTTAGGTCTGGATCGAGCTTGCCGCCGAGAAAAGTAAGCAGATATCCGAATCGAAGCACTAGCTTCGTTCTCCTTCTCTTCTTTCCAGGAATTCTTCTTCAATTTATTGTATGTTCCCTGACGAAAGAGGGCTTAAGGGGGACGGAGGGACATTGAGATCCTGAAAACGAAGGAAAACCACAGCTCGGCCAACTCCTCAAACCGCAGAAACGTGACAGAGCAGTGAAGGTGAGGTAATTGAGGAAAATTTTTATTTTATTTTAGAACATATTGAAATGAAAATAGAGAGGAACACTGGATTTTTTTTTTTTATTTATTTATCCTTCTAAAATGTGTTTTTGTCCGCTCTTGAAATTCATTTTTTTAATTATTCCTTTTTTTTTTTTTATTTGTGAAAGTATGTCCATGTCAGAACCAATACTTGTGCATGCTCCACAGCTCGGGCGATTCGTTTTGAAATGGATCGGAAAAAAAAAGGGGCCTAATGTGCACGGTCACATTTAGAAATCAGTGTAGCAAAAAATTAGGGTACCAATGGAAACAAAAATATTTGAATAAGTGAATATCAATTTATCAATTTACGTGCAGTCAGGAGTTGATTTTTTTTTTTTTCCGAACAAAATATATAGCAATTTTTTAGCCTTAAGCACTAAATATATTAGAGAGTTGATAAACTTCACTAAGGAGACACTTGGGAGTGAGAATTTTATAGTCCAGTCTCTTTGGAACAGCTGCAGCTGTTTGAAACAGTAGTTAAACTGTTAAAGAACAAGTTGTTGTTCAAAAAGTTACGGTGACTATTATAAAAAAAATATTTTTTGAAAAAGTCTGGTCGTAGCTTTCTAGCTACCACCGTAGATTGTCAAGTCTGATAGGAAAGTGCAGCTTTCATATGCAATATGTTCAGAACGCAAGCAAAACACAGTTTTGTCAAACAGGAAAGCTGTAATTATTAGGGAAACACATTATTTGAAATTGCATTTTTTTTATGTTTATTTTATTAATTGTAATTATTTTAATGCAAAATTAAGGAAAACACGTTTTTGACATTTAAGAAAATACATAACTTTATTAAAAAAATTAGGAAAATATTTTAAGTGGTCTCAAGTGATTAGGGAATAATTTATGACATTTTGGTGTGCTTTTATATTTTTGGGATTTTTNCTCTTCTTTCCAGGAATTCTTCTTCAATTTATTGGATGTTCCCTGAGGAAAGAGAGCTTAAGGGGGACGGAGAGACATTGAGATCCTGAAAACGAAGGAAAACCACAGCTCGGCCAACTCCTCAAACCGCTGACAGCGCTGTGAAGGTGAGGTAATTGAGGAAAATTTTTATTTTATTTTAGAACATATTGAAATGAAAATAGAGAGGAACACTGGATTTTTTTTTTTTTTTATTTATCCTTCTAAAATGTTTTTTTGTCTGCTCTTGATATCCATTTTTTTTAATTATTCCTTTTTTTTTTTAATTTGTGAAAGTATGTCGAGGTCAGAACCAAGACTTGTTTCATTTAGAGGCCTAATGTGCACCGTCACATTTGGAAATCTGTGCAGCAAGNGAAGGTGAGGTAATTGAGGAAAATTTTTATTTTATTTTAGAACATATTGAAATGAAAATAGAGAGGAACACTAGATTTTTTTTAATTTATTTATCCTTCTAAAATGTTTTTTTGTCTGCTCTTGAAATCCATTTTTATAATTATTCCTTTTTTTTTTAAATTTGTGAAAGTATGGATCGGAAAAAAAAGTGGCCTAATGCGCACCGTCACATTTGGAAATCAGTGTAGCAAAAAATTAGGGTAGCAATGGAAACAAAAATATTTGAATAAATGAATATCAATTTATCAATTTACGTGCAGTCAGGAGTTGATTTTTTTTTTTTTTCAGAACAAAATATATAGCAAATTTTGAGCCTTAAGCACTGAATATATTAGGGAGTTGAAAAACTTCACTAAGGAGACACTTGGGAGTGAGAATTTTATAGTTCAGTCTGCTTGGGGCAGCTGCAGTTGTTTGAAGCAAGTTATTTTTTGAAAATTTGTTCAAAAAAGTTACGGTGACTATTATAAAAAAGTTATTTTTTGAAAAAGTTTGCCAAGACTGATAGGAATGCNGAAACAAAAATATTTGAATAAATGAATATCAATTTATCAATTTACGTGCAGTCAGGAGTTGATTTTTTTTTTCCGAACAAAATATATAGCAAATTTTGAGCCTTAAGCACTAAATATATTAGGGAGTTGAAAAACTTCACTAAGGAGACACTTCGGAGTGAGAATTTTATAGTTCAGTCTCCTTGGGGCAGCTGGAGTTGTTTGAAGCAAGTTATTTTTTGAAAAGTTGTTCAAAAAAGTTACGGTGACTATTATAAAAAAGTTATTTTTTGAAAAAGTTTGCCAAGTCTGATAGGAAAGCGCAGCTTTCAGATGCAATATGTTCAGAACGCAAGCAAAACACAGTTTTATCATACAAGGAAAGCTGTAATTAATAAGGAAACACATNATTGAGGAAAATTTTTATTTTATTTTAGAACATATTGAAATGAAAATAGAGAGGAACACTGGATTTTTTTTTATTTATTTATTTATCCTTCTAAAATGTTTTTTTGTCTGCTCTTGAAATCCATTTTTTTAATTATTCCTTTTTTTTTTAATTTGTGAAAATATGGATCGGAAAAAAAAGTGGCCAAATGTGCACCGTCACATTTGGAAATCAGTGTAGCAAAAAATTAGGGTAGCACTGGAAACAGAAATATTTGAATAAATAAATATCAATTTATCAATTTACGTGCAGTGAGGAGTTGATTTTTTTTTTTTTTCAGAACAAAATATATAGCAAATTTTGAGCCTTAAGCACTAAATATATTAGAGAGTTGAAAAACTTCACTAAGGAGACACTTGGGAGTGAGAATTTTATAGTTCAGTCTCCTTGGGGCAGCTGTTGTTGTTTGAAGCAAGTTAATTTTTGAAAAGTTGTTCAAAAAAGTTACGGTGACTATTATAAAAAAGTTATTTTTTGAAAAAGTTTGTCAAGTTTTATAGGAAAGTGCAGCTTTCAGATGCAATATGTTCAGAACGCAAGCAAAACACAGTTTTGTCATACAATGAAAATTGTAATTATTAAGGAAACACATTTTTTGCAATTGCATTTTTTAATTTTATTTTATTAATTGTAATTATTTTAATGCAAAATTGAGGAAAACACATTTTTGACATTTAAGAAAATGCATGACTTTAGTAAAAAAAATTAGGAAAATATTTTAAGTGGTCTCAAGTGATTAGGAAATAATTTATGGCATTTTGGTGCACTTTTATATTTTTGAGATTTTGATTATTTTTAATTATTTTTAAATTTAGAAATTAGCTCAAAAATAAACTATTTATTTTTAACATCAATTTTATTTTTCTTGAGAACCCCTAGTCACAAGGAACGCTCCAAATTAATTTTCATAATTTTTTTNGATTTTGATTATTTTTAATTATTTTTAAATTTAGAAATTAGCTCAAAAATAAACTATTTATTTTAACATCAATTTTATTTTTCTTGAGAACCCCTAGTCACAAGGAACGCTCCAAATCAATTTTCATAATTTTCTTGATTATATTTTATTTATTATAATTATTTTAGTACAAAAATCTCATTTAATTAGAAAAATAAATTTTGATATGAAATACATTTTAAATGGGTTGCACATTTTTATAGAGGCTTAATATGTTCATTATCTTCACTATGGATCAAATTTTGTGATTTTTTGGATTATATTCTGTTTTCTTCATTTTTTATGAGTTTTAGTGGCTTGATTACACAAAATAATGCACTTAATTATTTAAACTCATTTTATATTTTTCCTAAGGTCCTCTAACCACAGTGAACCTTAGGGCTTTTAGGGTTATGAGTGTTCTCTGACTTTATAAAAATTAGGAAACACTCCTAATCAAATGAAGAATAAACTCTCCAAATTTCAAACCATGGTGATTAATATTTAATTAGTTATGATTTTAATAAATTTTATAATATTAAATTAATTTAAAAATAAATATAAGTTAGATAATTTTTATTTTTAGTTCACATGATTATCCTCTGTTCACCAAGCATCAGGGTATTTTTATTTTATTTTTATGATTTTTCTACACCAAGTTATAATAATTTAAAGTTTCTGAATTTATTTAAATAAAAAATGCCCCATTTTTTAATTAACCACGCGGCGGCCAGCTCATCCTCGACAACTCTGAAAGCACACGCGGTATTAGACTTCTTTTAATTATCATTTTTTATTTTTGTGAATACATTTGGTTTTAATTTAGACTTCTTGTGTGTTTACATGATTTCTATTTTTAAACTTAAGTGTGTTTGTGTTTTCTCCATTAAATCTGAGTAGTTTTCTTTATCTTTTTTCTTAAAATGATAAGTGATTAAGTGTTGGATGGAAGTTGAGTGAAGTATTGGTCTTTAATGTTGGAATAAGTTGTGATGATTTTAATCCTTGTACTTCATTTACTTCTTGACTTGATCAATTAAGATGTTAATATTTGTTGTGAGAACATGTAAGATCTATAATGGTATTGTCTCAGTCAACTAATGGTAAGAATCACATGAGATTGTATGGATGAGAATGTAATTCATATGGTTGAGTGCAAATAAATAGGGAAGTAAACTTTAAAGGGTGTAGAATTAGAGGACTTTAGAGTGACAAACTAAAGCCGTCAATTTGGTTTATTGTTTTAGGTTTTGATGCGAGATATTAGCCCCCAGGTGGAGAGAGAAGAGGGAACTCTAGAGTGAGAGCTAGTATCTTCCCTACCTAGCACGTCTTCAGGATTGTTCAAACTTTAAATTAGTCAATATTCTTTATAGCATCTCTAGTAAGGGTAAAAAATAATATTGCTCCTATTTGGCAAAATACTACTTGAATACTTCCATAACATAATTCATATACTTGTTACTGATTCATGATAAGAAAAATTTTATTTTATTTATATTACTTTCACTTACAAAATTATAATTAAATTTAGTTAGTTGTTTAATTTATTTTTAATTATAAAAATTTATCAAAAAGAATTGAACTTTCATTCCTATTATAGCATCTATAGTTTGAATAAGAATATTTTACGAAGTAGAATTTGTTATCTAATTTCTTCTTAAAAGATTATAATTCTCCACGTTGGTTCGATATTCGGGGCTCAATCAAAAAGTCATATATTACTTGATAATGATACATATACTTGTGTAGTATTTCACTATTTAAATATAATAATTGCACTCTTATTTACTTCAGATTAAAGTTTTTGACATCGTTGTAAAGGAAAAAATATAAATATGAAAAATTGAGAATATAAACATACATACTTCGTAGTTCTTTCACAAAAGTCTGGATCAATATGTCACTATTATAATTTTATTTTCAATAAATTAAATTGAGTGTTTATGACAACCACTATACTTAGTCAGACTATATTGTAAAATGCAACTTCTCACCATAGCTTTCCAAGAAAGAGACATAACACAGATTTGTCAAATGTCATAAAGTGTGTTGCGACACCGCACACCTCCTCCCAATGGCATAATTAATGAGAAATTCATTAATTTCTACACTCATTAAAATGAGTATAATATATGAATTTTTAGTTCACCTATAACTTAAGTCAAATTTTATATTTATTAATATAACACTCTAATTTTACAATTATAAGAAAATAGTAATATTAATTTATAAAAAAATAATTTTATTATTATTATTATTATATATATATATATATATATATATATATATATATATATACATATATATATTATTGTAATTTTTGTCTAAAATATTATATAAATAAGTATGATTATTTAAATAATAAACATGTAAATTTTAGAATATTTTATGATAGATAACTGCTAAACAATAAAAACAATATTTTTGCATTTCATTTATAGATAACCAAATAACTCAAAAGTATTTAAAATATATTATTTTGTATGCGCCTACCAAGCAGAAAAAATCCCGGGCATTTACTTTATAGAAAAAGATGCAACTGATGTATATTCATAATCCACCAAAATTTGAAAATACGATATTCTTTTTTTGGCAACTCAAACCTCCCCTAAACAATATTCCATAACTATTATTATATTACTCTATTTGTGCTCATGTACGCTTCACTAGGGGTGTCAAAGATTGACATGATATGTCAATTTGATCCGAACAAGAAAAATTTGGGTGCAGGTTGACCTGTATAAATTTCGAGTTGGGTTCGGGTTAAAATTTTAATCTATTTAATTGTTTGGTTCAGATTCAAGTTGACCCACAAACTCGAATATGGCTAAATTTGATCTGCCAACCCTAAATTAATTTGAAATTAATCTGCTAACCTAGATTTGACTTGAGATTGACTCAAAATTGACCTTTTGACCCGAATAATTATTATTCCTTCTGTTAAAAGGGTTTGAAGGTGGGTCATATCCATGTTGGACTTTATGGTATGTTTAATATTTTCTATTTTGAGTCAGATTAATTTCATATCAAACCCGACCTGACACATGAATTCAATTTGATACCCTTAGAGTTCATCACTAATCAAACTAATCCAATTGTGGTGCATTTTTAGCTCAATCGTTAGAACTATTTAAGACATCAAGTTGTTAAGAATTTATTTAATTGTATGGTTCTTCGGAACGGTCGCAATAGCACAATAGCAGTCTAATCAACTTCTTTTCCAGTCGACTCTGGTATATGAATTGCCTCCCAGTACCACTAGTACATTCTCTACTATGTGAATAACATTGGCTCGAGTAGGCTCGCTAGTTATTCGTCCGAGCCTCGCTCTTCCTCCAATTGTGGGCCTCCGAGGCTACAAACCCCTTGAGTATCTTGGCATCGTTTAGGTCCTTCATTAGGTTACAAAGGTGCCTGCATTTTCGGTGTCATGTCCATGGACCCGATCATACTTATAGTATTTTTTGGAATTTTAGAGGGAGGCCCCAATTTTCAATGTAGTCGCCTTTCAGAAATATTTCTTATCTTCAGTTGTGTCAATGAGTTCTACCATCGAAACCCGCAGTGATACATATCTAGATGTCCTTCAATCTTCTATAGATTGGTCATTAGATTGGTTGTGTATGCATCCGTCTTGTTTGTCTTCTTTATCCCTTCATGTTGGTTGATCTTTCTTGCATTTTGCGTGTGAGCCATCCTTCTCTTTCCATCCAACGTCCCTCGAGTCATTTTTGCCTGGCTGTCGAACCGTTTTCTTGCCTTTGGAAATGGCTGGTTCATATACTCCTCGGTCGTGATATGCTTGTTGGCTAACTCTAGGAGTGCAACCAACGTATCAGGTTTTCGTAGATCAAGGAAATATAAGAATCGTAGATTTTGCACTCCTTACGCTAGAGCTGCCTTAACAATAGCTGGCTCAAGATTCCATACCTTGAGCATCTCTTTCTCGAACCATGTAATATATGTCCAAAGGCTTTCGTTTGGCCCCTGTTTCACAAACCACTAAGAATCTGAGTCTTTTCATGATTTTTGGGGGCTAGTCTACTGCCCCAAAAACAACTTCCTAAAATCTCTGAAGGGATTGATAGTTCCTTCGAGAAGTCCATTGAACCACTGAAGAGCGAAAACTCTCAATGTGGTGTAGAACAACTGACATTTTAATTTGTCAGAGATCTTCTGAAGGCAGATTGCTGACTCGAAGAATGCAATATGGTCAGTAGGGTCGCTCTGATCCTTATATGATTACAAAGAGGGAACTTTAAACTTCTACAGTGGCTCAACTTCCACAATATGTTGGGCGAATGCATTTCTTATCTAGTTATAGACTTCTATCGATCATGGCTATAGCTCTCCCTTTGGCATGGATCTGACAATCCTGGTACTGGAACACTTCCACTTGCTCGGTGGCTTGGGCTGCCTGTTGAGCTTGGGGCTCTGGTGTTGGCGAATCAGGTTGTGGGAGAGGTTGCACCCTACCCTCAAGCACCACTTGGGCCAGCTCTGCAATTTGACCTTCCATCCGATCCTGGAGCCCTTGTATTTGTTATTGCACAAATGCCCGCACGGACTCCACATTGGATGTTTCTCCTTGATGTGTTCCTTCACCTTGACGCACTCCTCATCTTGTTGAAGACAATATTCCATGCTCACCTCATATTTTAGGATGTTAGATCATAATTTGTTATAGATCATACCCAATGAATAGAGTGTTAGTCGAATGAAAGAAGAAAAAAATGAAAATTAAGATAATATCTTCTTTTAGTCGGAATTCTATCCAGAGTCTTCTTTCTTGAAAATTAACCCCCTATTTAAAAATCATAGATGAAATCTTGCAAATTACATGATTGTCCTCATGTAAAAAGGGTTCGTTATCATAATTAACGAGTCATTACATTTATATATTTTAAACTAAATTACATTTATTATGATCCTGTAATCGCTGTTGGCATCGCTCAATTTTCGTAACCGCCTTAGACACTGCATTACATCGTAACTGCTCAATTTGGTTACTTGGAATTTGTTCGGCCGGCCAGGATTCATTTGGCCGACCAAGCGTCTTTCTATCTACTTTAATGATCTTCAATTACTCATTTCAAGGAGACCAATTGTGAAGACACATTATCCTCAAATAGGAATATCTCATCGGGTAGAGGGTGGATCATCATAATCCGACAAGCATCCTATACTGATGAACTCTATTATGGGTGATTGCTGATCTTCATGATAGCAGCAGAGGGAAAGCAGGTGCTGACGGGGCCATGCGATATTTATCGGGTTGTTCGTCGGCTTTTGAGACCAACGGATCACATAATGACATATCAATGCTCTTTGCGTTTATCACCATTTTTTCTTAAATTTCGTGTAAACTAATTCCTGATGTTCTCGCATTTTTGCTCAATCGTAAGAACTATTTAAGACACAAAGTAGTTAAGGATTTATTTAACCCCCATAAGCTCAATTATTAAATTAATTAAAATTGTCTTTGCGTCACAACCCATTTCTGCGACGGCGTCATCGATGGGCCACGCACGAATCCAACACGTCACCACGACACTGCAACGGTTGTTTTGACCTTTTTTCTTTCGGTTGGGACGTGTAAATTTTTAGATGCATGGTAGGCACCACATCCAGTAAGGGTGCATTTGTGGGTTTATTAGTAAAACGGGTATAATTTGAATATTTCTCTATGGCTCCTGCGTTACTTTCACGAACATTTAAAAACGTGGGTCCGGCAAGGCCTCGTTGGAAATCAGTTAAGCAATTGCATGGCGCCGTGTTGGCGATGCATGGAAAACTTCGTGCGGGCGACTGCTGGATGGGAAATGTTACGTCCAAGTGCGGACAAGTCAAGCTGATTCGCCCGTCGATCAACCCGTTGAAAATTTGGAATCGTCGGTGTTAAGCAGCCAGCCACACGTCCAATGATTGAAGCAGAATGGACATTGCATTAATTTATTTAGTCCAAAAAAAAGTTATTTTTGCGCATATCACGACTAATGTATTTACATGCCTAATGCCCAAAGATTGAGATTAAAGATTATTTAGATTTTACTTTTTGAATTAGGTTGAAAATAAAAATGTTAAACTGAAATGGAAATTGTTGAACCCAATGAGAATCCCTTGAGAAAATTGATAGAGATTTCTTAATGAAGTAATGGGAATCAAGGGAGCTTATTCTTTTTCTTGTAAAATCCTTCATATTTATAGGAGTTGACCAGATTTTGAAAAGACACATCATATCATTTAAAGAAAAAGAATCATGCCAAAAGCCCCGGGCGAGACCTTGTAAAAAATTGCTTCTTACAATAACATTTGAAAGGGTAGCACTTTTGTGAAGAATCATGCCCCTTCGATCTTTTTCTCAAGTTAGATCTTAGGTGCTTGGGACATTTATTCCCAGCTTTTAGCCGTCGATCACGAGTCTGAATGTTAACCATGTGATATCAAGCATTGATGTTTGCATCCCACTTTATTTATTCCAACTGAAACAACATTCTTAGCATTTGCCTTCTTCAAATCCCCCCTTTGTAGGTCGCCCATGCATAGAGAAGAAAATGAAGAAAAGATAGATCTAAAGGGGACAAGAAAATAAAAAAAAAAAAAAAAAGAGTGGCTACTAAGTTGTTCATATAGAAAAATCCTCGTAAGATAAACCAAACAAGAGTGATCCATAGTAAATCAGATAATGTTTGACCCAAGAGAATATATGAGAAAGATCCTATAAGAAAATATTGTAACTAAATTAGAATATAAAATTAACTTTATTTTATTCTTTTTTCAAGAAGCACTCTCATGACGACGTATCCTCATGGTCAATTACATCGTGAAGAACGATAGAAGGCATTGTGTTTGCTCTAAATAATCCTGAAAATATTGACAACCAAAGAGATTTTTGTTGGTTCTAATAAGGGAAAGTTTCTCGCCATCAAGGTGAACTAGGTCACTAAGCGAAGGGTGAATAACTATAGCTGGTGGGTAGAAATCACTGAGTTAAAAATGGCTTACAATACACACCTACAAAAGTCTTGATAAGGGAAAGGACTGTGCCCAAAGGGGTAGATCAACATGTAAGTCAAATAAGAAGCTAGACATGTAGACATAGCCTGGTCAGGGCTCCATGGCTCATCCTCACAAATTATTGAGATACCCGATCTACTAAGATGTGAAGGTAGTCAACCCACCTAGCTGAAGATCACTTTATCAGTAACCTACGTGTTTTATCGACTAAAGCATTTGATCCCGATATTTCTTATATGTAGAATTTATGAAGTTGACACCACTACTTGAAGATTTAAATCAGCAGTAATGACACAAAAAACTTGATCCCAAGCTTGATCTCAAGCGAAGTAAGATTTCAATTATATTTTTAAATAGTAGGGATTCTACGCAAATATATGTATCGCTATCAAGTAATATAGGGCTTTCTGATTAAGCCCCGAATATTGATCCCACGGAGATCGAGGTTAATCACGGTGGCTTTCAAGAGAATTTCTAGTTTAGAATAACACACCCTAGCTTGGAAGGTCAATAAAGTATTGATTTTGATTATATCCTACAATTATCACTATAATACTACTCCTACTTCTAAACTAAAATACTTAGTGAAAATCAGAAAGTGGGGTTTATTATATTAAAAGTACCCTTCCTCATGCAATGAAAATAGTGACAAGTGTAAAAGTAAAACAAGTAGTGAAAGAGATTATGACAAATATGAGCAATTATATTCTTTACCCTTACTAGAGATGCTATAAAGAACATTTTTTAATCTAAAGTTTGAATAGTTTAAAAGATGGGATAGGCAGGGAAGATACTTGCTCTCACTCTAGAGTTCCCTCTTATCCCTCCATCTGGAGGCTAACATCTCGCATTAAAACCTAAAACAATAGACAAAATTATGGGGCTTTAGCCTGTTACTCTAAATTCCACTAATTCTACACCCATTAAAGATTATTTCCCTATTTCTTTGCACTCAATCGTATGGACCACATTCTCATCCATACAATCTCATGTGATTCTACCACAGTTGATTGAGACAACACCTTCTCGGTTCTTACATGTTCTCACAACAGATTTTAACATGCAAGTTGATCAAGTTTACATGTAAATGAAGAAGAAAGTAAAATCATCACAATATATTCTCACTCAACACAATTCTATATCCTACACATGCATACTAATTCATTACAAGAGGGAAGAGTAAAGAAAATAATTCACTACACATGGAGAAACAACAAGAACTTTTCATTGAACAAGACTTTGAAACCATACAAAGTACTAAATTCAAATAAAAATACAATAAAAATATTCATCTCTGATGTAAATAAGACTCTCCTTGTATAGAAAAATAAATCTCATTACAATCCTCTCCAAGAACAAAGTGAAAAGAAAAGAAGAAATCTCTCATTGTCTCTCTTTCTCTCTCACCTTGTCGCCCCACTTGGGGCTCACACCCAAGCCTTCTTCTTCTTCTCCAAGTCTTCTTCTCCTCTTCTAATTAATTCAAGAGTCCAGGAGTTATTTTAAAAATATTTCCAAGCCTTTTTTTATAATTTCCTAAGAGATGCTTGTCTCTTAAAAAATGTCCAGATTTAATGAATCTTTCAAATGGTGCCTCAAGTGACTCTTCATAACTCCATATAACCACCCAAAATTCTTTTAGAAAGCCCATTTTCTCATTTTCAATTAATTCCTCAAGAGATGCACAAAGAACTGCTTCAAAAATCATCCAAATATGACGTATATTCTAGAAGATATGTTGAAAACCATCACCGACGCCTTAGCGCCAATTTTTGGGTGCTTAAGGGCCCCCCTCTCTGTCTAGTGGCGCTTAAGCACCATATTTGGGTGCTTAAGTGCTGGGCAAAGACACTTAAGTGTCCGGTTTCAACCCCCATGGCTCCGGTGTGCCCCGATTCGACCCTATTTGTCTGGTTTGCTCCGTTTTGGTCCATTTTTTGTTCCTTTTGCTCCAATCACTCCAAATTCTTCAATTTGATGTACCTACAACCAAAAAAATAAGAAATTATACCTTTAAAGTGAAATATCATTATAAAATAAAGCATGAAAAATAGTACATCTTTAGACATATCAAAATCCCCCAAACTTAAACATTACTTGTCCTCGAGTAATATTACATTTTTAAAATAATTTATGTAGATTACAGTTAATGGGTCATCATTTAGAATTGCCAAAATTTTGTTCTAAAAATGTGATAGTTCAAATTAGAAGAAATTTCAGTGAATCAAACTAGCCCTGGGTCTAAAATAGTTATCATCAAACTTGGAAATTTGTTTTCCTATCTAATTCATAAATATATGTAAATTTTTCAAACTTCAGATCTTATGAACTTTAATATCTAGACTTAAAAACTTTCTTAAAAATAATTTTTACAAATATAAGTATAAAAATCAAGCTTAGGATTGTTCTAAGTTCTTTACTCTAGAAAGACTTAAGTGAAACCAATTTTTGATTAGGACCTCTCCTCAAGCTTTTCCTCACTTTATTCTTTTTTTTTTTCTTTTTTTTTGTATGTGAGGATTACTATATCTAGAGAAGTCCTTAAATAATTTTGAATTCCACTATCATCCTCTAAAGTTATAACTTATTACTTTCCTTCACTTGAAAAGATGTATTATTTTTTTTATTAAATACTTTCTAAAAGAGCCTTAAATGTTTGAAAATAAAAGTTCTAAGAATTCTTTATTTTTTAAAAATACAAATTTTCATACTAAAGATAGTTTTTTATTTTCCGAAGTTCTCCGCTAAATATTCTTAACTCTAGGTTCACCCTTTTCACTAAAAATATCAACTAAGTTTTCCTACTCCCTTTCTATACTTAAAATTATAACATCTTTAAGGTAATTCCATTAAACAATAATCATTAGAAATAAAATACAAATTTATTTGTAGTACTTTTGAATACAAGTAAGGTTTAAATTTGAAACATTTTTCTTTTCCCCCAAACTTAAGCTTAAACATGTGTAACAATGAAGTACAAAAATAAGCGACAGGAAAAAATCACTTTTACAATTTACTACACATCCTACAAAAATATCAACAAATAACACATGGTATAATATTGTAGTAGAAAGTAAATCTAGCCTAAACATGCTTGCATAACATTATAAAAGAATTTTAAAGAGTAGAACAGGAACAAACTGAAGATTAAATAGAAACACATTTTAAACTTTATAAAGAAATTGCTAGATGCTAACAAGTTTAAAATATTAAGATAAGTTTTGTCATCTCCAATGACTCGTTCAAATTGACTCACAAACATAGACACACAGACTCCAATATATAGACTCACAGATTCATAAACAAACAACAACTTAGGTTAATTCGATCTTCCTTCTACTCACATTTCTTGCCCTCACTTTCAATTTCTAACGAAAGAAACTACACTACTAATGTGGGTGTATTATAAAACTTTATATGGTTATCACTCGTGGAACAGAATTCCCTCATATGTTACCAATTTCTGGGTTACTCTAAGTCTAAGGTATACACAATATGGTAAATAAAAATAGTGAATTTCATCCAGATGTTGTTCACTTAATAAGTTCATGACCTTACTCAGTGAAGACAAAGTCAGATAAAGGAAGTAATAGAGTTGACATGGAGTGTTCCAAGTCCAAACTCTACATCCTTCAATGTAATGCTCAACTCCGGTTGAGAGCTAAGTCGTAGCAGACTCGTCAACCTGCTACTACTAGAAATCATATACAAATCTAGCCATGATGAAGGAATTACCTCACAACATTAATCCAATATTCTCTTACACATCAAACATGGATCAAATTACAACATTTCAATATTGTCTAATCCAACATAACAATAATCACACTTAACAAATAACAAAGATAACCATGGTTAACTCCCACGAAGAACTTGGTCTAACATCAACGACCTGATGTATGCAATGTTTACTTTGGTTGCCCCAACATCAGAATCTCATTCATTTTATCTGTATACCATGGAATATGCCATTCAATGATTTTAAATAACTCTTTCTTAGGAGAACTTTTACTGATTTCATCATTCAATTAAGGTTCTTCTTGCGATTGAGTCAAATCTGAAGGTATAAAGACTGGTGTTGATGAATTCCCTAAATAGGTTGGCATTAAATTTGTATGGGGTACATTAATCTTAAGTTAATGAGATTTTTCAATAGATGGAATTAAGAGTTTATTATTATTGGTAACATCCATCATTTCACACCTCTCCTGAACATACATACAGTCTTCTTTAAACAATATTTTCAACTCATCATGAAAGTCCATTTCGATCTCATCTGTTAACTTACTCTCAAAACTTTCTTGAAAATGGTCTTTACTTAGATAATCAATTTCATCCACCCAAAAATAATCACCATATTTTCTCTCAGCTGGATATTTTATAGTCTTTAACACATCAAAAGTGGCTACATGGTCATTAATATTCATAGTCAACTCTCCTTTTTGTGCATCTATCATAACTTGTCCAGTAACAAGGAAAGGTCTCCCCAAAATAATTAAATTTTCTTTATCTTTCTCCATATATAATACAATAAAGTCCATAGAAAAGATTNTACTTTAACAAGCACATCTTCTATAAACCCTTTTGGATAAATGATAGATCAATTAGTTAACTGAAGGGTTACAGTAGTGGGAGAAATATCAGCTAAACTCAACCTTCTAAATATAGATAGAGGCATCACATTAATGCTCGATCCTAAATTGCATAAGGCTTTTCCGCATAATCTTTCTCCAAATACACAAGGAATTGTTAAGCTAGAAGGATCTTTAAGTTTCTTAGGAAGCTTTTTCTGAAGTATAACACTGCACTCCTCACTTTGTGCAACAGTCTCGTAATCTCCAAACTTCTTTTTCTTATTTAATATCTCCTTCATAAACTTTTCATAACTTGGCATCTGTTCCAAAGCTTCAGCAAAAAAAATATTTATTGTTAACTTCTTAAGTACTTCCATGAACTTTGAAAATTGTTTATCCAACTCATACTGTAAAGTCTTTGGGGAAATGGAGGTGGTGGTCTTTCTAAATTGATTTTAGTTGGAGATATTAATTTTTCTAGATCTTTAGAAACATGTTCTTTAGGTCTTTTAGTTTCCTTTGTCTCTCACAACTTCTTTCTCTTTTCTAACCAAACCCTCTATCTCTCTTCCACTTCTTAATTGGATAGCGTCTATTTGTTTGTCATTTCTCTCTTTAGGGTTGATCTCAGTGTTGCTAGGAAGTGTTCCTTGGGGTCTATTGCTAAGTGAATTGGCAATTTATCCCAGTTGATTCTCTATGTTTCTAATCACAGCATTTTGACCTTGTAACTGGTTTCCCATTAACAATACCACTTCTTCTATTGACATATTCTTATCCTCAAATTGTTGATCATTGTTAGAGTTTAGTGGATATGAAGGTCTATTGTTTTTGTTCCTTTGATTATTCTAACTTCCATTAGGATTTGCATGATTATTTTCCCATTGTTGGTTTCCACCCCAAGTAGTATGATACCAGTTAAAATGAGGATGACTCTTCCAACATGGGTTGTATAAGTTAGAATACGGGTTGTTTATGACATTTAAAGTCTCATATGATAAGTTAGAATCAATCATATTCCCTAATGAACTTTCTTCACTTATTGGAGTAAATTGAGGCTGATTCATTTTAAGTTGGTCCAACTTCCTTGATATTGCAGCAACCTGAGATGCAAGGATTACAAATGCATCTGTCTCATGAACATTGGTNTCTCCAAATACACAAGGAATTGTTAAGCTAGAAGGATCTTTAAGTTTCTTAGGAAGCTTTTTCTGAAGTATAGTGCTACACACCTCACTTAGTGCAACTGTTTCATATTCTCCAAATTTTCTTTTCTTGTTTAATATCTCCTTCATAAACTTTGCATAACTTGACATCTGTTCCAAAGCTTCAGTGAAAGGAATATTTATCGTTAACTTCTCAAGTACTTCCATGAATTTTGAAAATTATTTATCCAACTCATGTTGTCTAAGTCTTTGAGAAATGGAGGTAGTGGTCTTTCTAAATTGATGTTAGTTGGAGATATTAAATTTTCCTTATCCTTAGAAACATTTTCTTTAGGTCTTTTAGTTTCTGTTATTTCTCTCACAGCTTCTTTCTCTTTTCTAACCACATCCTCTATCTCTCTTTCACTTCTTAATTGAACAACATCTTCTCTTTAGGGTTGATCTTAGTGTTTCTAGGAAGTGTTCCTTAAAATCTATTGCTAAGTGAATTAACAATTCGTTACAGTTGATTCAATATGTTTCTAATCACATCATTTTAACCTTGCAACTTGTTTCCCATTTATAATACCACTTATTCTATAGACACCTTACCCTCAAATTATTGATCATTATTAGAGTCTGTTGGGTATTGAAGGTCTATAGTTTGTGTTCCCCTGATTATTCCAACTTCCATTAGGATTTGTATGATTATATTTCAATTGTTGGTTTCCAACCTAAGTAGTATGATACTGGTTAACATTAGGATGGTTCTTCCAACCTGGGTTGTAAAAGTTAGAATATGGGGTTTTTATGGTATTTAAAGTATCATATGATAAGTTAGAATCAATCATATGCCCTAATGATCTTTCCTCACTTACTGGAGTAAGTTGAGGTTGGTTCATTCCAAATTGGTCCAACTTCTTTGATATTGCAGCAACCTGAGATGGAAGAATTAAAATTGCATCTGTATCATGAACACGACCCCTTTTGAGGATTTACCCTTGAAGAGAGCCATTGAAATTCATTTGTAGTCATTTCTTCAATTAACACATATGCTTCATCAAATGATTTTGACATTAATGATTCACTAGCGACAGCGTCAATTATAGACCTAAGGGGTCCTACTAATCCAATGTAAAAAGTTTGAATGATTAACCAATCAGGCAGAGCATGATGTGGACACTTTCTTAGGAGTTCCTTAAACCTTTTTTTGAATGATTAACCAATCAGGCAGAGCATGGTGTGGACACTTTCTTAGGAGTTCCTTAAATTTATCTCAGGCTTCGTATATTGATTCCCCTTCATACTGACAAAATGTGATAATATTATTTCTAAGTTTAGTAGTCCTAGAAGGTGGAAAATACTTAGCTAGAAATTTCTGAGTTAACTCCTCCTAATTTTTAATAGAGCTAGGTGCTAATGAGTATAACCACATTTTAGCCTTATCCATTAGTGAGAAAGGAATAATTCTTGGTCTAACAACATCGTCTGACATGCCGTTATAAGAAAATGTAGCATAAAGTTCTAAAAAAGTTCATAAATGTAAATAGGGATCCTCCAAAGGAGTTCCCCCAAACTGGTTGTTCTACACCAGTTGGATAATCACAGGATTTAGTTCAAACGAGTCAACTTCTACAATAGAGGTTTGTATACTTGAGTGAATTTCAACTGTCGTAGGATTTCTATACTCCTTCAATGATTTATGATGATTTTTCAAGTTATTATTTTGAATGTTTTCCATTTCCATTTCTAGTTTTTCAAGTCCTTCATGTTTTTTGATTTTTTTCTTTTTTTTTCTAACTCGGGATCATAAGGCACAAGTCCTGCAGATCCTTTATTTTGCATACGCAACACAAACAATAAATTAATAATTAAAAAAATAAAAAAAATATTCAACACAATAAAATATTTTCACAAACACCATTTTTTTGACACAAACAAAATTTCACAACACTTTTTCATACAAAAAACAAACACTTTTCACACAAAAATACTTTTTATGACACTACAGTTTTCCAAGTCTAACCTAAGTCGAGATCAACCGTTGCAATCCCTGACAATGGCGCCAAAAACTTGATCCCGATATTTTTTATATGTAAGAATTTATGAAGTTTACACCACTACTTGAAGATTTTAATCCCCGGTAGTGGCACCAAAAACTTGAGCCCAAACTTCATCCTAAGCAAAGTAAGATTTCAATTATATCTCTAGGGATTCTACACAAGTATACATATCACTATCAAGTAACAAAGGGCTTTCTGATTAAGCCTCGAATATTGATCCCACGGAGATCGAGGTTAATCACAGTGGCTTTCAAGAGAAGTTCTAGTTTAGAATAACACACGCTAGCTTGGAAGGTCGATAAAGGTTTGATTTTGATTATGTCTTAAAATTATCACTTTAATACTACTTCTACTTCTAAGCTAATATACTTATAGAAAATCAGAAAGTGGGTTTAATATATTAAAAGTACCCTTCCTCATGCAATGAAATTAGTGACATGTGTAAAAGTAAACTAACTAGTGAGAGAGATTATGACAAAAAGGAGCAATTATATTCTTTACCCTTACTAGAGATGCTATAAAGAGCATTGGTTAATCTAAAATAAGGGCTAGACAGGGAAGATATTAGCTCTCACTCTAGAGTTCCCTCTTATCCCTCCACCTGAAGGCTAACATCTCACATCTAAACCTAAAACAATAGACCGAATTAAGGGGCTTTAGCCTGTCACTCTAAAGTTCTCTAAATCTACACCCATTAAAGATTATTTTCCTATTTATTTGCACTCAACCATATGGATTACATTCTCATCCATACAATCTCATGTGATTCATCCACACAATCCTCTTCTTATAGATTCAAGAGTTCAAGAGTTGTTTTAAAAAAATTTTCAAGCCTTAATTATAATTTCCTAAGAGATTCTTAAGTGTCTCATCAAAACTGTCCAGATTCATTGAATCTTCGAAATGGTGTCTGAAGGGCCTCTTCAAAACTCCATATAACTACCCAAAATTCTCTTAAAAACTCCCTTTTCTCATTTACAACAAATTCCCCAAGATTTGCTTGAAGCAACGCTTAAAAAATCATCCAAATCTGATGTATATTCTAGAAGATATGTTGAAAACTGTTTTTGACGCTTAAGTGTCATTTTTGGGCGCTTAAGCGCCCTACTCTCTGTCTGGGTGGCATCTAAGCACTATTTTGGGCACTTAAGCACTAGGCACAGGCACTTAAGGGTCCAGTTTAGGTTCCTTTTGCTCCGGTGTGCCCGACTTTGACCCGATTTCCTCTAGTTTGCTCCATTTTGGTGTATTTTTGTTCCTTTTGCTCCAATCACTCCAAATTCTTCAATTCGATGTACCTACAACCAAAAACACAAGAAAACATACCTTTAAAGTGCAATATCATTATAAAATATAGCATGAAAAATAGTACATTTTTAAAGTATCAGTGTTCTATTAGATCCAAAGTCAAATGAAAGAAATGTCTAAGTTCTTAAAACTATAGTTGGACAAAAAGGGTGGAATAGAGATTATACCTTCTAAGGAGATGGACAAGAAACCTACGAAAATAAGGAGGAGAAACTAACAACTTAATTACAAAACTAAGCTCCTCACAAAGGACTTATAATCCTGTTTGGAATGGGAAAGCCACTAACACACTATACCTTACTAGACAATCACTTAATTGTATATAATATATGTCAAGCTAGTCAAATTGGAAAAAAAGATTACTTTCCTTGTGCTAAGCATGAAAATAGTGATCTAATACATCATAATCGTGGAGGCCTAATTAATATGAAAGGGGGGATATATTCATGCATTTTATGATCGTTTTAAAAGTAACTCAAAGGCCATGCATGATAGTGAAAAATAGGAAATAAAATGATATATTTTTAAATTAGAAATATTTTATTCCTAAATTTTATTAAAATAATTTTTTTAAGATTAGTTTTTATAATAAAGATTTTATCTTAAATAGCCTAATTATGATTGTATCTAGACAAACCACATACATAAGAAAATGAGTTAACACATCAAGAATACTGTAAAAGAAATAGTTAATATAAATGAATATAAAGTTGGGTGTCATTGGGTCGATTATAATCCCAGAAGAAAAGAGAAATTGGGCTTCACATATACATATCCGATCCTAAAAATTTATATAAAAATGTATCAATTTAGAACTAAGGTACATGGCATGATAAAATAGTTCTTGACCCTCTCCACACATTACTTTCTCTGAATTCCAAGACTCATGTTTGTACCATACTTCTTGTAAAGACATTCCCAAAGGACTAAGAAAATACATGGAGAAAATTTAAGAAAAAAACTTGTCGGCGCTATTTTTGGTTGGAGAGTTGCCCGTAAGAAGCTGTCGGTTACCGGAATCGAGTCCCGTTGCCTGCTTCAGAAGGACATTTTAATTTACATATATATTTAGTTTTAGAAAAATATGGAATCAAACTGACCCCATATTTTTCATAGTTTAAATGAAAGAGAATTGTACCTCAAATCCTGTATCTATCCCGAAGGATAAACACAAGACTTAAGGATGAGATTCAATCAAATAAACAAAGGAATACAAGACATCTGTTTGGTCTGCGAAACCTTTGTATTTGCCTACAAGTTCCCTTATTTAATATAAATGATTAAATAGGGTTTATATTAAGCTGGGTTCAGACATGCTTCCTGTAAGGGCAAGCCCCTATAGTTAATTACATCTTAAATGACCAAAGTCGCCTAAGAAGACTCTCGATAAAAATCAGGAAAGATTATCTTCAAGGAGTTTCAAAGGGTAGGATTTTTCAATGAGTTCAGACGTAGAGGTGTGAAAGGGGATTGGTTTGAATTTGGAACATTTTGTTGTAAAGTCCAAAGAAGGAAGAACCAGGGGATGTCATGGGTTCAGAGGAGAAACCCGGTGACTTCCCAAGTTATCCTAATGTTTGGCTTCAATTTTGAGGAGAAATATTTAGGTGTTTCATCCTGTCATATTTATTAGTTAGGGCTTACATTGGTGTGAAACGATCACACAAATATCCTGGAAGATTTGAGGATTTAGGTCGTGACAAAAGACAACCTCAGAATCCTAAAACGAGTTAGGGCTTATATTGTATAGCAAAACTATACGAAGGCCTAAAGATAAGAAAAGGATTTACGTTGCATAAGCAAGCAACCTTGAAGTTCTATGGCTTTGTTGTTTAAGTCTAAGGAAGGAAGATTGGTTTAGTTGGGGAAGATAGGTTTTGTTGTTGAAGATGGCCGTACTGCCCACCATGCTAGCTCCAAGCTCCTTGCCGCGACGAGTTTGAGTTTTCAAGTGTGTCAAGTTATGATGTTAATAAGGTGGCCCTATGGTTGAAGTTCTTTAAATTTTATGGGGGGGCATATTAAAGTTGATTAGAGCGACACCGGTTAGGATCCCACGGTTCCCTCATTTCGGCACCATTATTTTCTATTGGGTTCACTTAGTCCAAATGAATTTACTAAACTCAACTTAATGAGTTCCATAATTTCATTTAGACCTTGGGAAGCCTCGTTACACTTAGTCCAAATGAATTTACTAAACTCAACTTAATGAGTTCCATAATTTCATTTAGACCGCACCTCGTTACTAAACTCAACTTAATGAGTTCCATAATTTCATTTAGACCGTGGGAAACTTCATTAGCAATGTAAGGTTACCTCCTGAATTCCATAATTTCATTTAGACCGTGGGTCCAAATGAATTTACTAAACTCAACTTAATGAGTTTCATAATTTCATTTAGACCGTGAGTTAGTCCAAATGAACTTACTAAACTCAACTTAATGAGTTCTATAATTTCATTTATACCGTGGAAAAACCCAAATGAACTTACTAAACTCAACTTAATGAGTTTCATAATTTCATTTAGACCGTGGGAAAGTCCAAATGAATTTACTAAACTCAACTTAATGAGTTCCATAATTTCATTTAGACCGTGGGAATAAATGAATTTACTAAACTCAACTTAATGAGTTCCATAATTTCATTTAGACCGTGGGAAGCCTCCGGTCAAGATCCCTCGGTTCCGTCGTCCCGGTATCACTATTTTCTATTGGAATCACTTAGTCCAAACATTTACTAAACTCAACTTAATGAGTTCCATAATTTCATTTAGGCCGTGGGAAGCCTCATTAGACTTACTAAACTCAACTTAATGAGTTCCATAATTTCATTTAGACCGTGGGAAGCCTCGTTAGTACTAAACTCAACTTAATGAGTTCCATAATTTCATTTAGACTGTGGGAAGCCTCGTTAGCAATCACTAAACTCAACTTAATGAGTTCCATAATTTCATTTAAACCGTGGGAAGCCTCGTTAGCAACTGCTACGATTCCCTCGTTCCGGCACCACAATTTTCTGATTAGAGCGACATCGGTTAGGATCCTATGGTTCCCTCGTTCCGGCACCACTATTTTCTATCGCGGTTAGGATCCTACGGTTCCCTTATTCTAGCACCACTATTTTCTATTGGATTCACTTAGTCCAAATGAACTTACGAACTCAACTTAATGAGTTCCATAATTTCATTTAGACCGTGGGAAGCCTCATTAGCAACCGTAATCCCTCATTCCGGTTGGTTAGGATCCTACGGTTCCCTCATTCCGGCATCACTATTTTCTATTTGATTCACTTAGTCAGGTTAGGATCCTACGGTTCCCTCGTTCCGGCATCACTATTTTCTATTGGATTCGCTTAGTCCGACGGTTCCCTTGTTCCGGCATCACTATTTTTTATTGGATTCACTTAGTCCAAATGAACTTATGAAACCGTCGTCCCGGCACCACTATTTTCTATTGGAATCACTTAGTCCAAATGAATTTACTAAACTCTCGTCCCGGCATCACTATTTTCTATTGGAATCACTTAGTCCAAATGAATTTACTAAACTCATATTAATGAGTTCCATAATTTCATTTAAACCGTGGGAAGCCTCGTTAGCAACCGTAGGTTACCTTCATGAATTCCATAATTTCATTTAGACCGTGGGTCCAAATGAATTTACTAAACTCAACTTAATGAGTTTCATAATTTCATTTAGACCGTGAGTTAGTCCAAATGAACTTACTAAACTCAACTTAATGAGTTCTATAATTTCATTTATACCGTGGAAAAACCCAAATGAACTTACTAAACTCAACTTAATGAGTTTCATAATTTCATTTAGACCGTGGGAAAGCCAAATGAATTTACTAAACTCAACTTAATGAGTTCCATAATTTCATTTAGACCGTGGGAAGCATCGTTAGCAACCGTAGGTTACCTCCTCCAAGGAATTCTCGATCATCCAATAGAGACATCTTAATTTAGTTACAATTTGTAGTTTTGTGTGATGTTTGTGATTAAATTTTGAGTTGTTTATATTTTGAATGTTGTGGAGGTGAATTTTATCTTGGTTAATTTTAGCTTTTATTTTGGTTTTGGTTTTGTGGCTATCCTGATACTCTTAATTTTCATGCAGGGTGACATCAATGTTTAACATGCAAGTTTGTAGGTATAAAAGCACAATATGAAAGTACAAGAAAGATAACGCTAAAAACTGTAAAAGTGTACCTGGGAAGTCTTCTCGTTCCACCACCTAAAACTGAAAAAGACATGTTAAGGCAGTTTATATGAGACAGGGAAGTAAAACTTTTGACGAACTACCTAAACCTAGATCATATCTTGGTGGGTCCTTAGGAGTTTAATTAAGGATGATGTTCCCAAGAAAAATATATTAAGTTTAGTAGATCTCCGAGGTATCCAATAGATCTAGAGAAAGAAGCAGGTTCGTGCTACTCTCTCGCAGCCTGGTGGAAAATCTTGAGTTCTCTTAAACTTATTATTTTGCTTAAAAATTCATCCTATAAAACACCCTAATGCTCAATGAATATTGATGTTTCAATTATCCCTAGAAGTAAGGTAATTATCCTCTGTAATTTAATTTTGAAAATTATGTGGGTANGCTTCATAATTTGTCAAATTCAATTCAAATGACTTTAAAATTTTTATCCTTCCTCATTCATGGGTCAATTAAAACATTAGAGGAGAAAATGTGATTTTTAAAGATTTAATTTAATTTACCTAATTGTTTTCATGCAAAAAATAGGATTTTCCAAAGAAAATTCCTAACTTGATCACAGTAAATCCTAATCCCTTAAAATTTTTACTGGAGGTAGACCTAGACCAGAGAAGCCTTTAGATCAATGGAAACCCCATTTTGGGTCCTCTATGTAGTGCTCTTAACCAAAACCTATCCCAAGGCTAATGGGTTTAGGAGACCACCTACATGAGTCTCCCAAAAGTATCAAGGGACCAAAGCCTATAAGTTTAAGTTTAGGATTGTGAGTGATTGTGAGTGTAAATGATTGCAAGTGAGTGCCTTAGCCCTAGACCAACACCCAGGGTCAACCCTAAGGTAGGACAGTCCTAGGGGTAACTCATCTTGAGTTCCCCCATAGTGACCCCACCTTCTAAGTGCTAGAGGTTATGACCAATATGTGGAACTTCAAGTTGAGTAAAGAATAGTGTAGGATTTCTAATGGTGAGAGACCAACATGTGGAACTTCAATTTGAGTAGAGAAGAGTTTGGAATTTCTAGTGGTTAGGGTTTGATCAATATGTGGAACTTCAAGTTAAGTAAAGAAGATGGTAGAATTTCTAGTGGTGAGGGTGCTTTGTATGTGGAATTCCAAGTTGAGTAGAGAAGAGTGTAGAATTTCTAATGGTGAGGGTTCCATGTGCTAGGAATAGTCAACAGGAAAGTCCTATGGCTAGACCCTAGGCTACTAAAGAGGAAGAACTAGACCGACCAATATGTGGAACTTCAAGTTGAGTAGAGAAGAGTTTGAAATTTCTAGTGGTGAGGGTTCCAGATCTAGTTTTCTAAGAATAGGCAATAAGAAGTCCTATGGCTAGACCTTAGGCTACTAAAGAGGAAAAACTAAACCTCAACCAAAAGTGAGGTAAATAAATGGACCCCCAATAGGAGTGGTGTGCTGGGTAAGCATATCGCGCGTATTGGCGTTGACCGACGAGATCAATGAAAACCAATACAAACTCCTAAGTCAACAGACCCAGAAGTATGCGTTGATTTGTGTGTGTGATTTTTTTATGCTGGGGATATTAGCAGATTACATTTGATTGAAATCAAAGAGTAGGGACTCTCGCTAGGGATTGAAGAGTGAAGTTTGAGTTATGAAATTTCAGGTATTCATAAAGAATGGGAGTCAGTATATAAGTGCTGACCCCGAGGTGGGAATTGAATTTTTGGTATCAATCCCAAAATAAGAATCAGATGCCATAATCCATTTAAGGTGGTCTTGAAATTGATTTAAAAAATGAGAATAGGATTGTGTGGGAGGATCAAATTGAGATGGAAAACACAGAGGCTCCCATCCGGCTCCAAAGAAAATATCTGCTACATTGAGGAGGGAAGCACTGGAACTCACATCCAACTCAATAAGTATGTGCTTCACGTTAGGAAGGAAAGTACTAAGACTCACATCCAACCCAAGAGGTGATAAGAAAATATGTGTGTTACATTGAGAAGGAAAGCACCAGGACTCACATCCAACTAAAGAGGTAACAAGAAAATATGTGTGTCACGTTAGGAAGGAAAGCACTAGGACTCACATCCAACCCAAGAGGTGACAAAAACTATGTGTGTTACTTTAGGAAGGAAAGCACCAGGACTCACATCCAACCCAAGAGGTGATAAGAAAATATGTGCATCACGTTAGGAAGGAAAGCACTATGACTCACATCCAACCCAAGCGGTGACAAGAGAATATATGTGTTACATTGAGAACGAAAGCACTAGGACTCATATCCAACTCAAGAGGTAACGAGAAAATATGTGTGTCACGTTAGGAAGGAAAGCACTAGGACTCACATCCAACCGAAGCGGTGACAAGAAAATTAGTGCATCACGCTAGGAAGGAAAGCACTAGTACTCACATCCAACCCAAGCGGTGATAAGAAAATATGTGTGTTACCTTGAGAAGGAAAGCACCAGGACTCACATCTAACTCAAGATGTAACAACAAAATATGTGCATCACGTTAGGAAGGAAAGCATTAGGACTCACATCTAACCCAAGAACCCAAGAGATGATAAGAAAATATGTGCATCACGCTAGGAAGGAAAGCACTGGGACTCACATCCAACCTAAGCGGTGACAAGAAAATATGTGTGTTACATTGAGAAGGAAAGCACCAGGACTCACATCCAACTCAAGAGGTAACGAGAAAATATGTGCGTCACGTTAGGAAGGAAAGCACTAGGACTCACATCCAACCCAGGTGATAAGAAAACATGTGCATCAAGTTAGGAAGGAAAGCACTAGGACTCACATCCAACCCAAGCGGTGACAAGAAAATATGTGTGTTACATTCAAAAGGAAAGCACCAGGACTCACATCCAACTCAAGAGGTAACGAGAAAATATGTGTGCTTATGCAGAAAATATGCAGAGTCACACATGTGAATTCGTGGGGAATGAGTGAATAGAATATGAGAAGAAATAGGAAGCCTTAACATCCGTTGAAGGGGGCCTCACACCGATCTTCGGAGAATTTGAAATTTAAATAAATCGAAAGCCTTAACATCCATTGAAGGGGTCCTCACACCAATCCTCGGATATGGGAGTCAAAAATTTGGTACTGAAACCAAGAGTCATATGAAAATAGTGTAGAGAGTTTGTGAAGTTGAACTTGCAGAAATGTGTCACGTGAAAAGGTTGATTTTGTTGAAGAAGATTTGCAGAGTTTTGTGCAGAATGTGAAATTCCGCTGGGATGTGAAGAGAGTTAATGCAAATAAAGATGGTTGTGTTGTGCGCACAAAGAATAAGAAACTCCAAAAATGAGAGAATCCACTCAACAGATTCATTTCCTTTTCTTTTCGTTTTTATCACAATTAATTTTTCAAAATATGTTTTTAAAGTTTTAATTTTAGTTGGTTGATTTTCAAAAGAAATTTGTTTTGCTGTTTATTCATTGGTGATTATTTTTATTTAAATTTTATTTATTGTTAAATATTTGTTGTTTCGTTCTTTGTTCATTGAAATTCTGAACCAACGTGTGGTTCGTGGCTTTCATCCATCGCACAAAAAGTCAACTGACAAAAAAGGCACATTTTGAGAGAAATTTCTATTAATCCGCTTTCATAAAGATGTTATAGATCAAACATAGGCTAACGCCTAAAAAAGGTACAATATATAGTCCATGTTGAAATACATTCATAACATCTCATGCTATGAAAATATTTTAGGCTGAATATATCAGATACATATCATGTTGCTATATAAAAAAAAAGTGAACCCTCTGACCATCTGTACCAGGTACGACGAGCTCCTGATTGAGCAGACCTTCTAAGCCATGCTCCAGGATAAGAGTTCCCTTCGCATGTACTTAGAGGTACAACCCTCTCACAGCTCGTACGATAGTAGCTCTTCCAGTTCCTGGTCCAGCTAGAATCCATATGGCATTTTGCTGTCATCCATCCTGCGGAAAGTCACAGACACCCTACGGTGTCGTACCCCTGGAATGCAATGTTTGGTGAAATCTGCACCGTTGCCTTTAAGAACGAACACTGAACCGACTGTTAGAGGAATCTCCACAGAATATCTGAACTAACCAAGGCTGAAGATATCAATTTATTTCCCAAATAAAATATTTTTCTTGCTCAGAAATGAGACCGTTCATAAGGGTCTTACAAAATCATGATGATCAATGTGTGGAAGAATGCAATCACCCTCGTCGTAGATGTTGATAATACAACTATTTGGAATGCAGGTAGCAGGCAGAATACTCCATTTGACCATTCTTTTGATTATCCACTTTATCATTGGCGGTAGCGAATCTACTTGATCGTGTCTGAGGATCCCAGGTAAATTCCCTTGTCTGTCATTTGTGATGTTGTAGCAGCAGCTATACTGGATAGTAATCCTCCCTTTTCCTTGCCTCCATCTCCTTGGCTCAGAATAGGTCCTTTCTATAAGTAAATCTGCTCGACCTCTGTCCCTTAGGTAAAAAATGCAGTCAAGTATACTTTGTTTGTCAGTCTCTGAGAAGACTCTAGTATAGAGTACTAATCCCTCCAGTATGTTGATTAATTTTCCCTGAACTTTTTCATAAAATTCAAATTCTCTTTTATTTACTTTACTTATCTTGTATTACTCCATCATACTAGGGGTCGGTAGCTGTTGTGGGCATTCCTCCCTTTAAGCATTGGCAGGAACCCAAACAGGCGTTGGTTGATCTAGAACACTAGACTCGACATCTAGCGGGATGTACGACCCTGGGCTCCATGGTACATACTAATATGTCCCCAGTGGGACGTATGGCTCATCCATCATAAAATCTGAAGTCTGAGACCCATCGGTGCTTGAGGTATACTCTTTTAATGTACTAAAACGCTGTAAATGTAGAACATTGCGCCCGTGGCTGATGTCCCGACCAGTATTTAAGCGTTGCACGTCGAGTAACCCTTGCATAAAACATCTGAAACTGAAAGTGTATCTGACTATGTCACCAACCCTGGTTCTTCATCCGTGGTGGGTAGGCTAGTAGAAGTTTCTTTCAGGTCTGAATCATAAATATGCCCCTCAGGATTAGGGGTGAGAAAGTTGTTCGTCTTTCTCTGACGTCTGTATTCTTGTTGTAGAAAAGCTCTCTGCTTCTTGCGGCTGGTGTTCCTTCATTGCGTCCGGTGAAGCGAAGTACTTGGCAGTCATTCGTTATAGGCCCCCGACTAGTGTAGCTACCATGGAGGGCAGATAACTGGGCCCTTCCATCGGATCTTGCTCTGTTATCACGTTCTTGCCTTTGTGTGATACATTATCTTTAGCAGTCACCCTTGGTAGTGAAGGCAATCCCTCTTTCTCTTTGCAACTAACTACATCCATGAGAGGACCTTCATAGTCCATGTTAATCTGGTTAAAATACATGTTGAAGTCTATGGTACCACCCTGCGGCGCCATCTCCTCATTTAGTGTGAGGCTCTAGCCATCCTTGAAAGCAAAGATTAGCCTCTGTCCCGACATTTTTCTGCAGACAACAGGAAAAAACGTCAATGGGCCAAAAATTGTCCTGAACAATAACAAAACAAAGTATTTATTAAAGTAAATTTTAGTTTGTTTTGGTGAAATGAATTGTTTATTTTATGTATGAGTTTTGGTTAATTTAGTGGAATATTAAGTTCAAAAGGTAGAAAGGAGAAAGTTTGAAGTTTAAAATTTCTTTCTCAAAATTTTCATTAAATTGAGGTTAATTACAAAATTTGGACTCTTTCATAGACATTTGGTCACATAGATAACCCTAAAACAATCAAATTTTCTAAATTTTTAAAGGAAGCAGAGGCAAGCTGCGTTAGGTTGCATAATAGGTTTTCAGTTATCGTCCATTTATTGGTAACATGGGTCTTTCACCCTGGAAGTCCACTAACTGGTAGGCTCCTCCTGTGTAGACCTTTTCAATGACAAATGGTCCCTCCCAAGTTGGCTCAAAATTTCCACCTATTTTGCGGTGTGCAAGAATAGGCCTTTTGAGCACAAGTATGAGGTCACCAACTTTGAATGTCCTTGGGCGGACAAATTTGTCATGGGCTTGTACCATCTTCGCCTAGTAAAGCTCCAAAGGTTATTGTGCTTCTAGTCATTTTCCCTCAAGATTTTTTAGTTCTTCAAATCTAAGTTTTGCACTTTCTTCCATTGTGAGTTGATTGACAACGACGAATCTGAGGGATGGTGTCTGGATTTTTAGCTGTAGCATGGCCTCGGCTCCGTACACGAGCATATAGGGTGAACACTGAGTGGGAATCCTGAAAGTCATCCGGTAGGCCCACAAGGCTTCTAATAGTTTCTTGTGCCAATCTCTTTTGTTTTTATCCAGTGTTTTCTTTAAAATCTGTACCAATATTTTGTTGAAGGCTTCAGCCAGACCATTTGCTTTGAGATAGTAAATCGTAGAGTATCTCCAATCTATCCCATGTATTTTGACGAAATTGTTGATATTTGTGCTTCTGCAAGCTGTCCCATTGTCAAAAATTATTCTTTGTGGTACTCCAAAATGGTAGACATTTTGTCTTTTGAAAAATTGAAGGACGTGTTGTGTCGTAACCAAACGTAACAGTACTGCCTCTGCCCATTTAGAGAAATAATCTGTAGCGGCAAGTATAAACTTGTATCCTTTGGAAGATGGAGGGTCTATCAGACGTATTATGTCCGTACCCCAACACTCGAATGGCCACGAGGCAACAATTGGGTGTAGTACATTCGGAGGCTGGTGTAAGACCACCCAATGCACTTGGCATTGGTGACATTTTCTGGTTGTATCCATGCAATCAGACATCATTTCTTACCAATATTATCTGAGTCTTTTGATCTTCATTTTCATTTTTAGCCCTGACTGTTGAACGCCACACAATCCGACATATACCTCTTTGACAATATTTTGTGCCTCGGCTCTGTCAGGTGGTATGAAAACCTCAACATACACTTGTGTGGCGTGATAAAGATCAAACCGATCCCTTCTTTGTCTGATATAACTATGCCTGATCCTTTGTCTTTTCTGGCTGACGAAGCACCGTCGAAGTACATCTCCCAGCGTTGCGCACTGGAAAATTTTATTTGTAGTATTTGCTCGTCTGGTAATTCGTTGTTGAGATCATTGACCATCTTGCTAAACGTCTGGAGAGTGTTGGTTGGGTCATCAGATATTGCAATGGATTAACTTTCAAAATTAGGGTAATCTTATGAGAAAACATGTAATGTCTAAGCTTTTGAGCAGCGAAAATCAATGTTAGACAATGCTTCTCAATTGGTGGATACCTTACCTCCGTCGGTATTAGGCTACGACTCAAGTAGTAGACTGCATTTTCTTTACCCTCATCATTGACTTGGGCTAAGAGGGTTCCAAGAGAGTCGTCTAAGGTCGCGGTATAAAGTATCAATGGTTTCCCTGAGATAGAAACTGCAAAAATAGGAGATGTCATTAAATATTGTTTAATGTCCTTGAAAGCCCGCTGATATTTCTCTTTTCAAATAAATTTGGCGTCCTTTTTAATTAATGTCGAGAAGGGCTGACACCAACCTGAGAGATTAGAAATAAAGAGTCTCAGATATGCCAACTTCCCCTGGAAGGAACGTAGTTGTTTCAAAGTTTTAGAAGGAGGCATTTCCAAGATAGCTTTAATTTTATCCAGGTCGATCTCGATTCCCCGATAACGGACAACAAATCCTAGAAATTTCTCGGAGGTAACGCCAAAGACGCACTTTAAGGGGTCATTTTAAGATCATATCATCGTAACCATTCAAACACGATCCTCAAATCGTACAAATGGTATATTTTCCTTTTACTTTTGATGACCAAATCATCTATGTAGCATTCTACTTAGTTGTGAATGAGGTCGTCAAAAATCTTCGTCATTGCACGCTGATAAGCGTTCTTTAGGCCGAACGACATCACTGTGTAGCAGAAAATTCCAATTGGTGTTTTGAAAGCTGTATGTGATGCATCCTCGAGAGCCATCTTGATTTGGTTGTATCCCGACGATCTGTCCATAAAGGAGAAAATTTCATGTATTGAAGCGATATCCACCATCCCCTCTGGTATGGGTAGTGGAAACTCGTCTTTTGGACATGCCTTGTTCAAATCTTTGAAGTCAACACAAACACGGATCTGTCCATTTTTCTTCTTAACAGGTATGATATTAGCCACCCATATGGGGTACTGCTCTTCTTTTACAAAGTTGGCATCTATTTATTTCTTCACCTGAGCGATGACTTGTTGTTCTATTTTGAGGCGCATTCTCCTAGGAGCTTGTTTTACTGGGGTTATATTCTTGTCCACCCTGATTTTATGGACTGCAACTTCTGTGGACAGTCCTGACATTTTATCGTAGCTCCATGCGAACCAATCTCTAAATTCTGTTAATAGTTTGATCAATTCTACAGATTCTTTGTCATTAAGTAGAGAACTTATAAATGTAGGTCGGAGTCGTTCTTCAGTCCCGATGTTAATCTCTTTCAATTCATCCACAGTAGATTTAATTTCCTCCTCAAATTTTGGCGGAGCATCTTCTATTGGTTGATCAATAGATTCATCATCTATATCGAGGCAATCCTCTTCTGACTCACCAGTAACAACCATGCAAAATTCAGAATTATCGACTTGTCCGACTGTACCAAATCTGAGACCCTCTTTTGAATTTGGAGTTCGACTTTTACCATTCCATAATTTTTTAAGAAGTTGAAATTTATTTTTTGGCATTTGTTTTGGTAAGTGTCCCTGTTGAATTAACTTTTGAACACAAGGCGAGAACTAACCAAAAGGCAATTCCTCTAATTCATTAGAATCATCATGCAAATTTACATGTTTTTCAAGCTTAGTAGAGGTAGAAGCACGGTAAAATTTGATCGGCTTTATACCAACACTATGGACTTCCGTGACCTCTAGACTCTCGACCTTTTGAGAGAGAATCAGAGTAAGGGTCATAGCATTCACATAGTGTTTTATCCGATCATACATTGTTTCATATTCATTCTTTTCTGTATCTTCTAGGGATATCTCATACTAAGGTCTCTTCCGTCTTGTCATCATTATCTCGTCTTCAGAATTGTCTTCATCACCAACATTGATGGTTGACCTAGTCTATTCAAAAATTAAATTGATTCTTCCTCGTCCACGTCCCCGGCCTCGACCTCGTGTGCGCGAACTAAAATAACTTTCACCAACTGGTTGTAAGGAGGAGGTGGAAGATCGCTGAAGTGGAGTTGAATGGCCTCCTCTTTGTAATTTTTCTGAATCTTCATTTTTGTTTGTGATAACTGTTTGCATAAGAAAATAAAAATAAAAATAAAAATGCTCAGCTCTTTCTCAAGGGATGCAAAAAATTGCATCCCTCCCGACGTCCCGCTCATATACGGGATGAAACGACAGAACGGAGAGCTCAATCTCCATTTTTTGAGAACCGCTCATCTCCTTTTGTATTTTTTCATGAAAAGGCCATCACCGATCCCGCTCTATCCCCAATTGTGAAGCCTTTTGCTCCATCGCCGATCCCGCTCTCCTCTGGATCCTTCTCCTCATTCGCCTCCTCTGAATCGCGGCCTCTGAAATCGCGATTCCCCCCTCCCCATACGTGACAGAGAAGAACTCCTCCCGATCCTTCTTCCTCTATTGTCAAACCTCCTTCTTCGACTTCATCTTCCTCTTTTCTTCTTCTTCTTCTCCTAACTTTTCTTCTTCTTCTTCTCCTGCTCCTTCTTCTTCTTCTTCTTCTTCTTCTTCTTCTTCTATTTCTTCTTCTTCTTCTTCTATTTCTTCTTCTTCTTCTTCTTCTTCTTCTTCTTATTCTTCTTCTTCTTCTTCTATTTCTTCTTCTTCTCCTTCTTCTTCTTCTTCTTCTTCTTTTTCTCGGCCAACCCCGCCAACCTTGAAGGTCTTCCTTCATTTCGCCGGCTTCTACCTTGCTGATGTTGTATTTTTCACCGGACCAAAATGGTGAAGAAAGGCTTCAATTTTTTTTGGGGCTTTCTCCAACGTCTCCTTCACTTTCAGCATTCACCGCCGATAAATTAATATCTGTCACCTTGCCGGACAACGAACTTCAACATCTTTCGAGAGGGTATGAAGGAATCCCATTTTACGTGCAAGTTCTCGCCTGATTTATTTAGGCCTCGTGAAAACCACATGACGATATAACCTTTTTTCCCTTTTGCATTTTATTTCCTAGCCGGCCTTAGGTTGTAGATGTGATAAGCGTGTGGGCTCGATCACCCACACGAGGTGTGTGCGCCAGCGTAAGTCGGCACGGTGGCACGCCTATGTGATGGATTGATTGTTTTCCTAGAGGTGTCTTATAGGATAGGGTCTTCCTGTGCAGCTAATTTTCCTACGATAGCCGAGTGAATCATATTTGACTGTTAGCCCTACCGCAAAAATCCTAGAAGTTGGAGCTCCCTTCACTCTCCTTTGTTTTGGTTGTCCCAATCTTTTAGAAAGATCAAAAAGTAGGCCTTTGAAAAAAATGAGAAAATGGGAGTCATTAGCTCATTTTACAAAGCTCGGAGGCGTCATAAAATCGGGAAGAGCATTGTCACTAGCCCGTTTCATGACTAGATGGAGAAATTCCCCCTTTGAGGATATAGGGAGAAATTCCCCACTTGCCTCGCCAAAGAAAAGGTTGTAATCGCCATTTTTTTTTATGTATTGACCCTAGGTTCCTCGGTGAGAACGTTAGCATGGGAATGGCTCCCTATCACATGTATATGTTTGCCTGTTTCATTTTGCATGTCACATAGCACATCATTTCACTTCGCTTCGATCGGCCGCCCCGGCACGACGAGAATTTCACTTTGCTCCGTCTAGCCGTCACAGCCCGATGAGCACTTCTCTTTGCTCCGTCTAGCCGCCCTGACCCGACTAGCACCTCATTTCGCTCCGTCTCGCCGTCCCGACCCAACAAGCATTTCACTTCGCTGCGTCTAGCCATCCCGACTCGACGAGCATTTCAATTTGCTTCATTCGGTCGTGCCGACCCGACGAACATTACACCTCACCTCGTCCTGCCGCCCCGGCCCGACGAGCACTTCACTTCGCTCTGTCTAGCCGCCCCGACCCAACGAGCATTACACTTCACCTCGTCCTGCCACCACAGTTCGATGAGCGCCTCACTTCGCTCCGTTTAGCCACCCCGACCCGACGAGCATTTCACTTCGCTCCGTCTAGTTGTGTCGGCCCAACAAGCACCTTACTTCGCTCCGTCTAGCCGCCCCGGCCCAACGAGCACCTCACTTCGCTTTATTTGGTCGCCCCGGCCTGACGAGCACCTCACTTCGCTCCGTCTAGCCGTCTCGGTGTAACGAGCATTTCACTTCGCTTCGTTCAGTGGTCCCGGTGCGACAAGAATTTCACTTCACTTCGTTCGGTTGCCCCGACCCGACAAGCACCTCACTTCGCTTCGTTTGGTCGCCCCGGCCCGTCAAGCATTTCATTTCATTTCAATCGGTTTCCCTAAATCGGTTGATACGACACTTTGGTTTGACTGGATTACTCGACCCAGTCGACCAATTACTTGCACCACCATATTGTTTTGCATGTGTGCTTGCATTTTTGCATGTTGTAGCGCATATGCATAAATGTATTATTGCATCCCGCCTTGCATATGTATGTTTGCATGATCAATATTGTCTACTTGAGTTGAATTCTTTCGGGTCATTGCCTTACCGGCATACCCTCTTTTTGGGCCCCTGCCGCTACGACATGCCTACCACCGGGTCACTGCCTCACCGGTATACCCACTTTTTGGGCCCCTTCCGCTACGACATGCCTACCTTCGGGTCACTGTCTTACCGGCATACCCTCTTTTCGAGCCGCTGTCGCAACGACATGCCCATCTTCTTAGGGCCACTACCACTACGGTATGTCCATATTTGTTTTTATTGCCCTATCGGCATGCCCCTCTTCTTAGGGTCATTGCCACATTAGTATGCCCACCTTTGTTTTGAATCCCCATCCCATTGTATAATCATCACTTGTGTTTTGATTAATCATCTACATTGCATTTGCATGTTTGCTTGGATAGCGAGCCAGACCCGTTAGGAGAGTGACTCCCATGTTGGTCGCGATGCCTTAACGAGCATTGTTTACTGGGTCAATCTCAATGAGCAATGCAAGTTAAGTCATCGAGACTGACATGAGTATGATTATGCTTAGNTTTATTAACTTATCTTTTCAATTGGGAAAGTGAGGTTGATTTCTACCAATTAACCCCTTATGTTTTAAACATCCAAATTAAGATCAGAGGTTACCCATTTCTTTCTTTAAATTAAGCCTAAATGTTAATTAAGGCTAAATTTCCAAAATTACATATTTGCCCCTAAGGCTCTAACACTTCATAATTTTTCAAATTCAATTCAAATGACTTTGAAATTTTTGTCCTTCCTCATTCATGGGTCAATTAAGACATCAGAGGAGAAAATGTGATTTTTCAGGATTTAATTTAATTTACCTAATTATTTTCATGCAAAAAAATAAGATTTTCCAAAGAAAATTTCTAACTTGATCAAGGTAAATCCTAATCCCTTAAAATTTTTCTGGAGGTAGACCTAGACCAGAGAAGCCTTTGGACCAATGGAAACCCCATTTTTGGTCCTCTTAGTAGTGATCTTAGCCAGATGCCTAGCCCAAGGCTAATGAGTTCAGGAGACCACCTACATGAGTCTCCTAAAAGTATCAAGGGACCAGAGCCTAGAAATTATGGGTTTAGGGCAGTGAGTGATTGTGAGTGTAAATGATTGCAAGTGAGTGCCTTAGCCCTAGACCAACACCCAGGGTCAACCCTAAGGTCCAGCAGTCCTAAGGCTAACTCATCTTGAGTTCCCCCATAATGACCCCACCTACTAAGTGCTAGAGGTTAGGACAAATATGTGTAACTTCAAGTTGAGTAAAGAAGAGTGTAGGATTTCTAATGGTGAGGGTTCCATGTCTAGTTTTCTAAGATTTGACCAATATGTGGAACTTCAAGTTGAGTAGAGAAGAGTTTGAAATTTCTAGTGGTGAGGGTTCCAGATCTAGTTTTCTAAGAATAGGCAATAAGAAGTTTGGAATTTCTAATGGTGAGGGTTCCATGTCTAGTTTTCTAAGAATAGTCAATAGAAAATTGTAGAATTTCTAATGGTGAGAGTTCCTTGTCTAGTTTTCTAAGAATAGTCAATAAGAAAATAAGTGTAGAGTTTCTGATGGTGAGGGTTCCTTGTTTAGTTTTCTAAGAATAGTCAATAGAAAAGTCAATGGCTAGACCTTAGGCTACTAAAGAGGAAAAACTAAACCTCAACCAAAAGTGAGGTCAACAAAACTCAACCTATAAAATAAAAGTGTATATGGGTTCTCACATGCAACGTATAAAGGGTGTATTTGATAGGAGGAAAACCAAAATTCACCTACAAAAAATGTATTAGTTAAAAGTATTATTAAGCTCATCCTTTTTGGATACGACACCCATTAAGAGTAAATCCATCCTAATACACTAGTTTCCAAATCTTNTCGACCCCACATGAAAATTTAAAGAGTCCTTAATGGCCTTCTGAACCCCTCTATTCAAAGATGGTTGAACAGATAGTCCCGAAGTCTAAGGAGTTAACCGTACTTTCCCATGACAGAAATGGGTAAAGTATGCCAACGGAAGAAGGGTAATTTGGTCGAAGAGGGACATGAACACATTACCGATGTGTGAAGATAATATTTCTTGATTTCTATGGAGAGAAAATCTTGTCCCCAGTGTAGTCGCCAGAAGCTGTCTGCGCTATTTTTGGTTGGAGAGTTGCCTGTAAGAAGCTGTCAGTCACCAAAATTGAAGTCCCGTAGCCCGCTTCGGAAGGACGTTTTAATTTACATATATATTTAGTTTTAGAAAAACATGAAATCAAATTGATCCCATATTTTTTATAGTTTAAATANTTTTGCATTATGCTTGTGATGTGACTGCATGTTGCATATGTATGGTAGTGTGTTAGGGCGTTCTTCTGCAGGAAGCCATGCCTATTTTTATACACATACACAGGGAGCTAATAGCTCCTAGAAGCTTTCCGTCTCTTTTCTTTTTTGATTTGTTTGTCTATTTTTTGTAGTACGTTAGTTCACTATTCGATTCCTCTCTTCTTTGAGTCATTCATTTGGTTCAAGAGGGAGACTTACTAAAATAGGGAAATTATACGGCGACATACAAAAATGTAAGCTGACGACTCCGAGATCTAAAAAGAACCAAAAGAGAAAAATAATAACTTCATGAGAGAAGACAGTCTTCTTTCGAGGCGCATAGTAGGCAGCATCTTCATGGATACCATCTTCATGCAATGAAAATGGTTGTAGGTCTCCTTTGATGAAATTTCCTTGACCAACTTTGCGGTATTTGATGCACTGGTGTAGAGATGATGGAACCATATTGTGCTCATGAATCAATGGTCGACCCAGTAGAGCATTAAAAGAGGTATCGGCGTCGATGATATGAAATTTAGTGGTTGTCACGAGCTCTCCAACCTTCATAAGTAATGTAATTGATCTAAGGGCTCTTTCTCTCTTTTGGCTGAATCCTCTTAACATCATTTTATCGGCAGTAAGTTCTTGAGCTTAAATATCCAAATAGGCCAATGTTCATAGGCTCATCAAGTTAAGAGAGGCTCCAGTATCCACTAAAACTCTGGATAACACAAATCTGCCGATGTTGACGGAGATGTAGGGTCCATTTGGGGCAGCTTATTTGGTGCGGTGGCGTTTTGAAAACGCACTTGATCTATTTGGGTAAACTGCGTTTTCACAGCTTATACGTTTTCAAAACACTGAAAACAGCGTTTTCACACCGCACCTATCTAGGTGCGGTGGCAGCTTTCTGATTGCGGTCTGACTTTTCCAAAAAATAAAAAATTTGTAATAACTACCACACCCAGCTTATCAACATATTATTTTTAATCAGCTTATCAGCAGATTATTCAATAAGTTGCAGCTGCCCCAAACAGACCCGTAGAGTGGACGATTGTGGTCGGTGGTACCAAGCATCAAGTCTTCATCTGTGAAGGTTACCCCAGACTATTCTTTCAATGAACAAAATTCATCTGAGGATGTGCTGGCCAACTGAGCTAAGAAAATCTCTGGGTCAAGCAAAGCTGTAACTAGATACTTTCTCATCTCCTTTGATAGGATCAGAGCGTCGTAGATGCTTAATCGGGCCGACAACTTTCTAAGATGAGCCAACACGTTGTATTCTATTTTGTATGATACTTCTATTTTATCTTGATTATGTGGTTCTTCTACTAGTGAAGGTGGAGGTACCTCTTCTCGGGTCATTATGTGCTTTCCTTTATCTGTTGGAGCTGTTCTTGGTGGTAACACTTTTTCGCTCCTTAAGTTAACTTCTGTGATTTCTTCTTTTTTAGATATCATTTTTGAATCTTCTGGTGTATTTTCCTCTTCATCAGAAAGATTTAAGTTGATGGTAAGAGGTGTACCGTGATGCTCGAGAATTGGCTCCTTGTTATCTGTGCTGTTGTAAACGGTATCATTGATGTCATCTTTGGACTTGATAACGAGTTCATCAGACTCGGGTACGATTTGAGGATCATTTCAGGGATCAAGAGAGTACCTATATTGGTCATAATCAGTTATGTTATCACCAAAAATAGTTAAAACCTAGCCAAAATCACAATCATTATATTCATAAGACCCCAGAGGGACAAAAATATAATCATACAAAGTCAAGGGTTCGAGGATTTTTTTCCTCGAATTTGCGACAACCAATCTAGTAGAGGCAGCCCCTATCCTACCCCCCGTGCTATCAATCTTTTTAATGATGCTTTTCTTCTTCTTCTTTGTCCTTGACAATGATGGATCTCCTGACGAAACCTTCATCTTGGGCTTGGTATGTTGCGGACTCTGAATGGAGGCTTGTTTGGATGCAAACTGGATCTTGTTCAGTATTTTCTTAGATGTTCTGCTCCATACCTCATTCCATTCTTCTTTAGTATTTGAGAAGCTTGTTTTGATGAATCCTATATTTGATTAAGGACCCTCTTGAGTTCATCCCAAGTTGCACTCCATCCATCTATTCCAGTATACAGATCGATTGGGAAGATTGGCTAGGCCAAAATCATATTTTTGGAATCTTTTTCAAGTTCTCTTAAATATTCTTTCAGGATTGTTATGTTCTTTTCTTTAAGGTTCCTCTTGAGCTGGTCTTTAAAGACGAAGCATTTTTCTATAGTGTGCCCAAGCAGCCGGTGGTATGGGCAATAATTTTGTTCATTCTTCCTATCCACCTCTTCGGGCTTCTTTGGATATGGTAGTTTGAATTCTGGCTTCTTCATCAGACTTCTAAATATTTTATGTATAGCTTCATATTTGAAAGAATACACCATCTTACGTCGCTCTGATAGGGACATTTTCTTATCCCCTATTCGAGGTGATCCCTCTTGAGGCGGTCACTGGTTGGATTGACTATTATGTTTCTGAGAGTATTGTGATAAAGACTGGTGATGCTCTTCTGCATATATTTTTATCAGCTGCTTTCCTTTGTCGACGGTCGCTACTACTTCTGATTTCTTTTCGAATATTCTAGTCACCTTAGCCTTTTTGTGTGGCTCCATGTGCTTTATTTCCTCTTGAAGATTGCTGGCTTTACTGATTAGCTTCTTGAAGGATTTCATGGTGAGTCCCGTAAGTAAGCTACTGGCCCATGAATGCTCTTGAGTAGAATTTCAATCGCATGATATTCCTGTAGCTGAGGTTTTCTTCTTGAAGACTGTTGGCTTTACTGAGTAGCTTCTCGAAGAATTTGATGGTGAGTCCCGTAAGCATGAAATCTAATGGCCCATGAATGAAGAATTTCAATCGCATGATGTTCCTGTAGCTAAGGTTCACATTTCATGCTAAGGTTTCTCCATCTCAAAATGTAGTCTACCAAGGTTTTGCTAGGCTTTTGATTTTCCACCACGAGCTCTTCAATAGACACATGGTGTTGTGCCCTGGTAAATCTTTTCACAAATAACTATTCTAATTCAGAAAATGTTTTAACTGACCCATTGGGCAAGTCAGCGTACCAATCAAAAGCAATTCCTGACAAGCTGTTGACGAACTGCTGGAAGAGTAGAGCTTCTCTATTTCTCATGTTGCCATAACTGGCTTTGAAATGAGCTATATGCTGTCTGGGATTTCCAGTCCCATCAAATATCTTGAAGTTTGGGGCCACAAAACCCTTGGGGAAAGGCACGACATCGAATTCATTTGGATAAGGTCTACCATTTAGAACCAATGCACCAACCTTAGATTGGGTTTAAGCGTCCCGCACTTATTCAACCATTTTCTTGAATTCCTTTTCTGGTATAGCACCTGATGGAGAATCCTTTCTATGTTGCTCATCTCTATTTGCTGAAGCAACCTCTCTCTTTTCATTTGTGATGTGTATGGTTTCTGGCTGATTGATCTCTAGAGAAGCCAATTACGGTACCTGGGATTGCCCCTGAATAATGGCCATAGAGGTCATGGCTGCGGTCATCTCTTTTCTCCAGTAGGCTAACTTGTTCATCCCTTAGGAGGACAACCCTACGCAACTCATATACGACATTCTCTTCAGTGTGAGGTTGAGCCTCGACCACAGATGTGGTGGCTCTAGTTTCAATTAGATGGACATCCATGAAATCTCCCTCCAAGTAATCATTATAATCAAAATTTTTATCGTTGCTATCGACGGAAACTCCGTGTTCTCAAGCTAACTCGGAAATGTCGATCCTAAGTTTCTTAACTTTCTCTTCAATTATTGATTCCTTGATTGCTTTAAGATCCAAAGGACCTTGATGGACATCCTCTACTTGTTCCTCCATCTCGCTGGCCATTGTTGCAACGATGTCAGATATTTCAAACCCTGGTTTCACTTCTTGTCCCGCGGGTTCACTGGACTGTATCAGTGTAGCAACCTTGGGTACCCATACCTTTTTCTTTTTCGACGATAATGTCTTAGAACGGAGCGTCTTAGTAGAAACATTGATATGTCGAGGGAAAGTATGCTCCCCATGGTGTAGACCGGCTACAGTGCCAGGTAATCGTCTTGTCTTTACCTTTGGGATTGTAGAAATATCTCCATAATGGGTGACGGGTAAGATTTTTGGACCCGGTCTTGACTTAAACGATCGACTTCCTATGGTCCTGGTGACAATGTGATCATTAGTAATTATCGTGGTATCAACTCTCTTCCCTAAACGGAACCAAACGGGGATGCGAGGTGGTGGCACTCCAGTTGTCTTGTGGGACTGTTTGGCGGATTTGACTCCCTTCAAAATTTCCTTCTTCATGCGAGGGGAAATTGCATCTCCCACTTGTTTAAGCAACTTGGTAACTGAACATCCTTCTTTGGTAGCAAGCCTTCTGAAAATTGCACAAACTCGAGTGATAGGAGTGAACTTCTTTCTCTCCTCACCGTGTCCATGAAGTGACAGTAATGCGACAACGATTCTCCGGATACTCTCGTATCCATCAGTATCCGTCAGAGGATGGAATCTACTCCCTCGTAGTGGTGGATAAATTTCTGGTAACACTTCTTCATCTTGATGAGGCTCCTCCTCAACGGGTGTCTCTTTGGGAGCCTAGGCTTTAATGTCTCTCCGAACTTTTCTGTTACGGTTCCTCTTTTGAGTTCGGGTCAGTGGTACAATCCTCGAACTTAATCTAATTTCAAACACAGGTGGTGGGACAGTTAATCTCTCAGTCAGATCCTTAATAATCATTACTTCTTTCCCGTTAGCAGTAGTTAGGATAGTAAATTTAGCGGGAGTCGTGACGGCAATAGTTTTAGACTTCTTGCAGGCATGGAAGTCTTGAAGGCAGTTCAGGTTGAATTCTGCAGATGGTTCCTGCATTTTTGGTGCGGCGATCTTCATTACTACAAACGGGGCTTTTTTGAGGATGACCTCGAGATCTTCAAATCCAACTCCAAATTTGATCGTAGGAGCGAGGTTGCGGGCTTCGTGACTCGTTGGCAAGTTGCAGGAAAAGGTCAGCATTGGATAGGCTATTGCAGCACGCTTGAAAACAAAAAGTTTTGGGGTTAGCCATATGGCCAAAAACCTCATAACTTTTAGTGCAAGCACTAAAAGTAGAGGTCGATCTGTAGACCGGACGGTTCTTAATTTATGGGTATTTTAAAATCTTGTTTAAGAAAAGGTGTAAAATTTAATTAATATAAGAAAATTTCAAAGTGCGTGCAGCACAACACAATTTGATTTAATTTGCAGAATAGCAAATCAAATTTGGAAGGGAGATGTGAAGTATTTTAGGACCCAGTGCGAGACCTATTTAGTGGCAGACAACNACATGCATACTCATGAGAGTTAGACCATAATGATATAGTAGGAAATATGGTTATACTTAGAAAAATTAAAGCTCCACATGCATAAACACACACAAGTGATTCATAAAACATGTTAAAAAGTTATGCATAAGGAACAAAACCCTAACAAAACTTATATTATGTCAAGCTTCCTCAGAAGAGGACAAGATAAAGAAAGATGCATGCAAGATGCACAATCAAGTGTTTTTCAGTTAAATTGAAAACCATGGTAGTATGAACTTAAATTTTAATGATCATGCAAAATGACGAGAAAAAAAAATTAATGGAAAGGAGAATCAACATAAAAAAACATACCTTTGTGAAAAATTGATACCCTCATGATTCAGGTGCACTTACACTATGGGGTTTCAAGCAAGAATACATGCCGTATCAGTAATAAAAAAAATTTGAGTCTGGAATATCGATCCCACAGAGAGTGAGGGGTTAACCTTTTATGACAAGTTCTAGTCAACTAAAACTAGTTCTTAGCTTGGAACTTTTATTGCTTGAAGATAAACAAACTAATACTACAGAGTTGTGATCAATTGTAAATGTTAAATTTTGTAGAAACCCCACTTAACTTACTTGAATTGGTAATTAACAAAATGTAAAACTACCCTCCATTTCAATGATATAAGTAATGGGTAGGAATGGAATACTTTGATGTGAAATTGTGGCTAGTGACAAATAGGAACAATTTTATTCCTTAACTTCTCCCGAGTGCTTAAAGAAGTTTGGTTAAATCAATTTAATTCTTATTGACGTCACTTTTATTTGGATCTATTCTAAATCAATACCCATAATCAAGACATATTCTGAGTCACCAAAATCAACTCATGATCTCGGGATTCTTCTATAAACCCTAAGATTACTATGATCATTAATCCATCTTAGGGAAGAAGTCTACTAACATTGACTCCTTGAACCCATCAAGGATCCCCAAAACTCTGAAAATTAAAACAAGTCCCTAATGTTCCCCTTTTGAACCCAAATTATGATAACACCCTAGCTGATCAAATCAATGATGATAAGCCTTCATTTTGTTACCACATTTATCATTTGGTCAACCCCAATCCTAATGGTCACCACATTGACCATCTAGTCAACCTTGAACCCAATGATCACCACATTGACCATCTGGTCAACCCTAAACCCAATTAGTTAACCGCAGACCAACTTGGTCAACCCATGGGACTAATGACCAATCTATGATCCAATTGGTCAGCCCTAGGACCCAATTGGTGAATCTTGGTCAATTGGTCAACCCTAGGACCCAATTGGTGAATCATAAAATCACCCTTATGGTGTGATGAGACCTAGGGAACCTCATTTTGGATCCTCCATGTTCTGGTCTTAGCCAAGGCTTAGCCCAGAGCTAATGGTTTAAGGGACCACCCACATGAGTTTCCAAGAGAAGCAAGGACCAAGTTAAGCAAATTTGGTTCAATATTTAGGTTGTGAGTGAATGTGAAAGGTTCATTGTGTGTATATGTGTAGACCTGACCAAGACCACACCACCCAAGGCTAACCCTAAGGCCAAACAGTCCCATGGGAACTCATCTTGAGCTTCCCCATGTTGGCTCCAAGATGCTAGAGGTTAGAATCAACATGTGAAACTCCAGGAAGAGCCAAGAAATATTTAGAATTTCTATTGGTGAGGGTTCCATCACTATTTCTTTAGAAATAGTAAATCAGGAAAATCCTATGGCTAGATCCTAGGCTTCTAAGGAAGAAACTAAATCTCAATCAAAATTGAGGTCAACAATTTCATATTTCATTCGATGAATGTCAATACAAATCCAAGCACTTAGAAAAATAAAGAAAGAGAGACCTGTTCTATGGATCTTTGGGTCGAGTGTTAGGTGACCCACTATCCACCACATTATTACCCCCAAATTTCTCACAATGTTTGAAAGAAGAAGGAACAACGTAGAGTTTCTTAAATTCTTCAAGACTAGGGTATTTAGGATCTACCATCCCCACTCTAACAAACCCATCAACCGCGATCTTACGATCTGCCTCCAAGTATTCCACTTGTGCGGTGAGAAGTTCTTTGAAGGTTGTCAGAGTAGATATTTGTTCCAAAAATATAGTATTTTCCTTTTTGGTAGAAGAAATCCATTCAGTTGCAAGTTCTAACTCTACCTAAGCGTCATTTAGATAGGCCTTTGGCTCAATTGCCCTCATTATAGCTAGCTCCACCCTTTCTTGATATTTTATAGACTTCTCCTCAAACATGGTGAGCCTCTCCCTCATAGAGATGTAAATGAAATTCAAATAAATAGAAGCATAAATCAAAAGTTGGTAACGGTCGGGAAGTTGACACAATTCCATTGGACAAAGTTCATCGGGTTGCTTGTCTAAACCTGTTGACCAAAGGACATCCTCGATTGTAGATGCATATATTGTAGATGTTTGGTTCAAAGGGAACTAATCTCTCTCAATATTAATTAGGCTGAGACTTGAATCAAAGTTCATATAAAACTTCAGCCAATCTTTTTGCGAAGGAAACCATTGGTCATGTCCTTTATTGCATCTGGATAGGCTTCAAGAGAAATAGCTTTGCCCTTTTTTTTACACTCAGCTGTATTAGACGAGACATGTCTTTCTCTCAAATCTTCAAAACTAGACTCTTCCTCAACTTTCTTCAGAGTTGACCTATGGCTCACTTCAGATCTTTTTTACTTAAGGATAAAACCAGTCAAGGGCATTCAAAATACCTCCTATGCCGAAAGGTGCCTCGACGAATCTTTGGTTGTTTTGGGAAAAAAGGAAGGATTTGTATTATCTCTTGAATCACATATGAATTTCAGAGTAGGTATTCATTTGATATGCATTAATTTGCCTTTGACTTTATTTTGAATAACTACAAAAGTTTTTGAAATTGAATGAATGAAATCCAAACCTATTATTTGTCCCTCAGATAGACCAGCTTCTTTAGTTTCCTCTTCTTCTTCTTTGATAAGGGAATCATTTGCCTTCTTCCTCTTTTTTGATATCTTTTTGAAAGTCTTTCAATCTTCACTTGCTATCAATTTTTCTTAGCCTCATCAGAAGCAACCCACATCTCTTCTATCATTGAGCAATAATCTCTTGGGTTCAACACCTAAATTATAGTAAAGGGGTCAATATATTGAGCGGCTAACAACTATCGGCCAAGAATGACCTCCATTTCTTTCAGCTAAGAAGACAAAGTCTTACACTTTTTTTTTGCAAACCTCCTTTAGCTCTAGTGAAGATACCCCGCTCATCACAATAATCCATCAAGAATATGAGCTTTCAACCTTTTGTCTTATTTTATTGATTAAATGGAACTTTCGAGTGGTACTAAAAAGTACGTACCCATCTGACTTGAATCAAAGAGAGAACAGATGTGAAAATAGTTTGCGAGACCAAAGAACACCTCTTATGCACAAGTAAATTACATAATTCATCATCGCGATAATTGAATTTGGCATCACATGAGGTGGTATAACGCCATAGAAGTTGAAAATCAAGCAGATCTTTGTACATAAGAGCAACCGAAGCCCAAAATTAAAATGGTCCCGATAAAAGATTAAATCATTATTGAGGTAATCAATAGCCCAAACATCTGCATCCACTTGCTGTAAAACAAAACTTGTATCATTAACATAAGTTTCATCTAACAATCTAACCTCAAAATTAGTAAGGATTGATCTCTTAGATGATCTAATTAAGCAAAAAATTTGAGGAGAATATTTTGGAGCCATCAAGTTTTGATGGTAAAAATAACCTAAAAACAACCAAAAGCGAAAAAAAACAAAGGTTTTATTCAACATGCATTCACAATTTTATATAGGCTCCTTGCAGAAGATGGAACGTCTCATCGTGACCGTCATAGATGTCACTTCCACATAAAAATAAAGAAAAACAATGATGACAAAATTATAGGGAATTTTTATTTGCATATAAAAAAATTAAAATCCGAGTTAGTCAACCACTTTGAGAAAAACTAATCCCTAGTTCATCAAGATCATGTAAATCACCGCTCACCATACTTAAATTTTGATATCTTCTCTTCTTCAATGCATACATGAGAGATTGAACTAGTGCCCTAAATTTAGCCAGTTCATCCTTTAAACTCTCCACCTCATCTTGGAGAGATTCCATTTTCGCTACCTCACCCTGCAGAACTTTTTTATCCACAATCTTGGCCCGAAAAACCTCCAAATATGTAACTTCGGTCTAGAGAACTTTCATTTTGCCACCTTTGCCCGGAGAACCTCCACGCTGGGTCTTAGACTTGTAGAGCTTCATGTTGACCTCACTTTTGGTTGAGGTCTAGAAACTTCTTTAGTAGCCTAGGTCTAGCCATAGGACTTTCCTATTGACTAGTCTTACAAAGTTAGAGAAGGTACCCTCACCATTAGAAATTCAAAACTCTTCTCTTTACTCAACTTAAAATTCCACATATTGACCTTAACCTCTAGTATTTAGTAGGTAAGATCATTATGGGGGAAGCTCAAGAAGAGTTTCTATAGGGCTACTTGGCCTTAGGATTGACCCTGGGTGTTGACTTGGAACTAGGGTACACCATATCTTCACAATACATTAGTTTATGATTCATTTAGAATGGATATTTATCCAATTCTACTTGAAATGCCTAACTTGGGCCTTTTACCCCTAGGCACCTCCAATTTGCCTGACTGCCCTTGGGACCCAAATTTGGCCAAAATTCTTAAATTTTGCCAAAATACCTAAAATTGATCAAAAAATATTTTAAACACCTTGAACACATCCAAATTTGTCAAAAATTGACAAAAATTTCCAAAAATGGCCAAATTACCAAGATACCCCTCCATGACCCAAAAATTAGAAAATTCCAAAAATTCCAAAAAAATCCCAATAAATCCAAAATATTCCCAATTTCATTTTGTCCAACTATACCATGGTCCAATTTGGTGAATTTGACCANGAAACTAGACCTCAACCAAAAGTGAGGTCAACAAATGTACCCTCAATACGTGTGGTGTGTTATGCGAGCAAACCACGCGTATTTGCTTTGATCTGTGAGATCAACAAGACCAACACAGACTACAATGAGCATAATTAGTTGACAGTGGTTTCTGCTGGGGAATAACAGAGATTCTCACTGGAAAAAACAGAGGAGATTTTGGGGACAATCATCAGACGGACAGACAGTCCCAGCGAAGATTCAATTCAAATTGAATATCTCAGATATTTAGTTTGGAGTTCAATTTAAAATTTCAAGGAGATGAATGTTGACCTCACTTTTGGTTGAGGTCTAGAAACTTCTTTAGTAGCGTAGGTCTAGCCATATGACTTTCCTATTGACTAGTCTTAGAAAACTAGAAAAGGTACCCTCACCATTAGAAACTCAAAACTCTTCTCTTTACTTAATTTGAAGTTCCACATATTGGTCCTAACCTCTAGCATTTAGTAGGTAAGATCATTATGAGGGAACTCAAGGAGAGTTCCTATAGGGTTACTTGGCCTTAGGATTAACCCTGGATGTTGGTTTGGAGCTAAGATATATAATAACATACCCTCACAATACCCTGGCTACATAAGAGCCCAAAAAGGGGATTTCATTGATTCATGGTTCATTTGCAATGGATATCTATCCAATTCTACTTGAAATGTTCATCTTGGATCTTTTGCCCCAGACATCCCCAAGTTACCTAACTGCCCTTGGGACCCCTCTTTGACCCAAAATCTCTAAAATTCTTAGAAAATTCCAATAAATTCCAAATATTCCCAATTTTATTTCTTCAACTACCACATGACCCAATTTGGCCAATTTGACCATCTTTAACCAAAACCCCCAAATTTGCACCACATGACCCAATTTGGCCAATTTGACCATCTTTAACCAAAATCCCCAAATTGTCCTTTAAAGACCCAAAATTACCAAAATCCATCCCAAATGTCTATCAAGTTGATCTTAATTGACCCCAGTTCCCATCCTAAACTCAAATTCACTTTTTATATGACCAAACTAAACCAAATCCAGGCTCAATTGCTTTATAATTTGAGCTCAATTTTGATGGGTCAAAACCCCAATCTTGACCGTACATCACTCAATTGAACCCATAGCTTAGTCAATTGGCTGATTTGAGCCCAATTTTGATTTGGGTCAAAACCCCAATCTTGACCATAAGACTTAGTCTCACTCAATTGAACCCATAGCCTAGTCAATTGGTTCTAATTAATATTGAAAAATCTTTACAACATTCTTACACATCAAAATAAACCATCAATTGGCCTTAGTAAAACCTCAAACCCATTTANCTTTATAAGGTCATTTTTGACCAAAAACAACAATCAATTTGAGCTTAGCCCAAATCTAGCTCAAGTTTGACCAAAATTCGACTCTTAAGNAAAAATTAGCCCTAATATTGGCTAACACCCCAAATCTCAACAATTGAATGTCTTAAACCTCAAATTGACATCAATTTTTTGTTGAAAAANATTTAGGTCTAAACCCAAACCCATCAAAATCCATACAAATTGACCGTCAAATCAACTTAAAAACAACTTTCATCCTTCATTAAAGTTATTAATCATGATGTTTTACATCAAAAACAATAATAAATTTGGACTTAGCCCAAAGCTAGCTCAAGTTTGACCCAAGTTTAGCCTTACATGCTTAACTTAGGTCTAAATCCAAACTCATCAAAACCCATTCAAATTAATCACCAAATCAACTTCAAAACAATTTTCATCCTTCATGAAAATTGTTCATTATGATGTTCTTCACCAATNATTTCATCAAAATCCATTAAATTCACTACCAAATTGATTTCAAAATAACTTTCATCCTTCATGAAAGTTGTTTATCATGATGTTTAACACCAAACATAACAATAAATTTTGACTTAGCCCATGGCTAGCCCATGTTTGACCCAAACTTAGCCCAACATGCTTTGGGTCAAAAATAAAAAATCCACCAAATTGATTAACCAATTGACCTCAAAATGACTTTCACCGTTCATGAAAGTTGTTCCTCATGCTCTCTTACACCAAATACCATAGTTAATTGGGCCAATTGACATGTCTAAACTAGCCCAAACACAAGATTTGGCCATATGCACCTTCTTGGACTTAAGGTCAAATCCAAATCAATTAAGCTTGGTATGATCAAATGAGCCTTACCCTGACTTAACTTAGACTCTAGGGTTGAGTTTAAAGTCAGCGATTAACCCATGGTTAGGCTTGATATTTATCCCATGGGTAAAATTTGAAGAAAATTTTTAAAGAGATAAGGAATCAATGTACTTGCTATACCACATGTCCATACCCTATGGTGCCATTTTTACTGATCATCATAAACTTTAACCATGGTACAAGCCTTGGTTAGCCACCTTAACCCAAGCTAAAGCCCAAAACTGTGAGCCCCTACATGGCCAAAACCCAAACTCATGCCAAGAGGCCACCTCAGCCAAAATTGAGTCAAGAGATCCCCTGCTTGACACCTAAGCAGTGGGGCTAACCTCTCAATTGGCCAGCCAAGCTCCCCATTGGACAATTTCTATAAAATCTACACCTCACGGCCATGGAAGGGTGTGGTAAAAATNGAATAAATAAATAGGATATTTAAAAAATTCAGAAAATAGCTCTTAAACTTCAAAAATCCATATCTTTGTGTCGAAAATTCATAAAGATAAAATAAAAATACCCTCTTGCTCAGTGAACAGAGGAGAACCATGTGGAATTATTTTCACATTAATTTGATGTATAAATTATTTTTTAAAAATGAATTAGGGTTAGGGGTTTTTTAATTCTCCATTCATGTTGAGATATCACACTGACCCAAAATTTTTATATGTTGTAGCCTCTGTCTAAATGCACAATTTGAGCATTTTTCTAAGGACATAAGAGAACTAAGATAGAGATCTTAATTTTCTAAGTTCTTAAGCATTTTCTGTTCAAATAATTATAGAAAATTTCATGTGGCTTAGAAAATTCTACAATTATTCATATGAGTTATCTCTAGCCAGAGTAGTCTTAGGAAATAATTTTATAATTTTTAAAAATCAAAACATCATTATTTTAAGCAAACCCTAATTTGTTTAAAATATTTAATTTGGAGAATATAGAGATCAAAATCATTTGATTTTTATTCTTNATATTTAAATCTTTTCTTCAACTTTTTCTTGTCTGAATATTATTTTATTTTATTTTATTCAAGCTAGAACTTGTCTTCATGAATGTGTATCATTTTGATACTCCTAACAAAGCATTTTTGTTTGTTTACAATTTTTTTTTTTATGTTTACCTTGTGAATAATATATATATTAATTATGCTTGGACAGGGTTGGTTCTATTTTCATACTGGTGATAGGTTGTTTGCAAACTTTTGGAGAGGCAAAGCAAATGGAGAGGGGAGATTTTTTTCAAAGAATGGAAGCGTCTTTTTTGGTTTTTGTCGTGATGGCTGGCGTCATGGCCAAAGTATGTGCATTGAGGCCAATGGAGCAAGGTATTAATTACTAATGTAGTAGTAGAAAACATGTTTTAACTCATTTGGTAATTCCAAATCACCCCAATTTTATGGTCTATTCTATACAGTATCATTATGAATCACATAGAATTCAACGAACGTCTCTACCAGTGCAAGGGTGTTTCCATGGTTTTGAAACCAAGGAGTTTCACATGCAATGATACATTTTTTACGAGTGTTTCCTGCAAATTGAGTTAAGATATGTGATGCGGGGCTTTGGAAGGTTGAACTAGCTAGAGAGCACAAAACTGTTTCAGCCTTGCTGCTGCTTGGGCCAACCAATACAAGGGGACTGGTTTTACAGCCCAAGAGTAGGGGCCTCCCCCTCCGTACTTATGTACTATTATAAATAGGTCATTTCCTTTGTTTAGGGTTAGTTTTTGTTGAGTGTTTCTGTTTCGACAACTGCTGACTTCTCCTTTTTTTCCTTTTAGAGTTGTTTTCGAGAACGAGTGGCGTTTCTGCTATACCTTGCTCCAAGGTGATGATTATCCTCGACCTCCACCTCACCTACAATCTCCTCATTGTCGCCGTCGCTGTACCTGTTGCATCCGCCTTACCCCCTCCAAAAATTTCCTTTTCTATTCCCAAATCATAGCCAAACTTTGACCTAACCCTAATTTCTCATGTTGATTTTCAATTTCTCATGTTGATTTTGAAAATCAACAACTCTAAATCAATGTTTTGCATACTCTTTCACCTAGCCATGCCACCAAGGAGATACATGTCTGAGCCTACCTTGGAAGTGATACAATGAGATATTCATCAATTTCAATGGAGGCTTGCAGATATTGAGGATGAAACCCAGGGGGGACTTACCCTCGATGGTAACACGGAAAGTTAAAGGGACGAAAGAGACGAGAATTTCAACCTCTTTCATAGGCAGGGTTTTAGTGATGAAGAAAAAAAGGCCATGGTACTTTGGAATCCAATATCAGAGAATACCGAGAGAGGAGGCCACCTTTGGAGCACGTTGACTTCGAAATAAAGTTGGATCTACCCAAGTTTAATGGATATATGGATCTAGACAACTTTATCTAATTGCAACAATCAGTTAAGCAGGTCTCCGAGTACAAAGAGTTGCCAAAAGATAAAAGGGTGAAGCTTGCAACTATCAAATTGAGAAGCGTGTCTTCTTATGATGAGAGAACTTGCTGAGACAAAGAAAGTGAAGATAATGACAAGATTACCAAGTGGTAGAAGTTGCGGAAGACGATGTAGAGAAAATACTCACCTCCTCACTATCGCTAGGATATGTTTCTGAGACTCCACAACCTAAAATAGAGGAACCTATAAATGGAAGAGTTGCACAACGCAATTTGACCAGTTGCAAATGAAGTATGATTTCGTCGAGCTAGGATAACAGCCATAGCCCGTTTTCTGGTGGGTCTGAAGCCCGCTATTAGTAATCTGATGCAGCTACAACCTTATTGGTTAATTGGAGATGTCAATACCTCAACATTGAAAGTGGAAAGACAGTAGAAATAGAGCTAACAACCACCACCAATCAAATAGCCACCCAGAGTTGGTGACACTAGCAGGAGCATGCCTCAGAAAGTTGAGAAATTGGTTCGGATAAGGATAGAGCCACTCTTAGTGAGAAGTCTAAGAAGAGTAGCGGGCCTACTACAGTCCCCGCCTAAAAATGTTTGTGCCACAGATTTCGTTGAGGAGGTTAGCGGCAAGGAGACAGCTAAGGAACAGGGTGAGTTGTATCATCTTCCACTAGATGAAGGTTCGATGCTCGTGGCTCGATGGGTCTTACAGATCAAGTATACGAGGGATTTGCAATGGCTTTGTCACAATATATTTTACACTCGTTGCACTATAAAAAAGAATGCATGCAGTCCCATCATCGATGTAGAGAATAGTAAGGATGTGACATCTACACGGATGATGAAAAAATCGAGTCTCGTGACTCAAAAGCATTCACAGCCGTAATCTTTGACGTGGCGTCGATTGGAAAACATCCAATAAACACAAAAGACGCCTTAGGATGAGGACGAGAGTTGGCGATTGCGGCTGGCAGCAAGTAAGAGTCTGAGTGGAGGTGGTTGTGAGGGCAAGGGAGGGTTAGAAGGGGGTTCTGACAGCACTAGAAAGCAGGAGCAAGTAGTTGAGGGGTTGGTTGTTATGTTTGGAGGAGTTGACATCAGATCTGGGAAAGTTCGAAGGCACTATGGCGGAGGTTGTTGGCGATCACTGGAAGAAAGGAGCAAGTTGGGGGGTTGGGGGTGTCTTTACTGTGGCTAAATGTATATTATCCTCGTCAAATGAAAGCGGGTTCTCCTTGTTTATATATTCAACATTTTGAGTGCTTGTGGTGGTGTCTTTACCCAACGTTTAGATGACACCATGCTCAGTAAAGTAGATCACTCCCTTGGTTGTGCTTTCTGCTTCTACATGTCCAAAGCTATGGCACTTGCAATATTTTCTGGCTGTGTCAAACTTACGGATTGGTTTTGTTGAATGGTAGCAAGCGGGACTCTCTTGATGATGTGGTATCTCCACTTTGGAAGCTAGCGTCTGCAACCTTTGACGGTAGTAAGTTGGTCAGAACTGACATGTTTTCCGCTTCATCTCCATATCTTTTTCTTCTACCCTTTTACCTTTTGGATCACGGTCTAGGGTAATCCTTAGGGTGAGGACAATAATATTTCTATTTCTATTGGATCACGGTCTAGGGCAACCTTCCAGCAACTAGCAGAAGAAAACTGGTAATTGGAGGAGCATTGGAAGAGGATGGAGAGTAGATAATCACCATTGGGGAGAGGGATACAACCGGAGCTCCACTCTAACTGTCGAATACAGCCCTCGAGGGTAAAACAGGACTCTGGCTGCTGGCCTCATCAATTGAAATCAGAAAATACAACATAAGCTGAACCTTAACATTACAAACAACATGTAAATAGAAGTAGGATAGTTGGGAAATGAGAACAGGGAGGAAAAATTTCCCCCTAATGAAGAGGGACCGGTGACGTGGGGGGAGAGGCCAGTTCTGCCCCTTCTTTCAGTTCCGTCTCTTCTTTCAACCAAACCAGTTCGAGCTAAACCAGTTCAGCTTTTGGAGGAATATCTTGTTTCAAAGACGGATTTAGAAACACCTACTCCTTCACCAAGGATGAGAACATATCATCCTTCTTCCTTTAACAAAGCCCATGATCACAGGAGCCCTTGCCAACAAAGCAGCGTCGACAACACCGATTTGGTGATGACAAAGGATGATAGAATTGAGACAGCGATTNTATATCTTTTTAAATTACATTCACATTATTTTTTAATATGAATATTAAAAGCATGAAAGTTTGGTCCGCTTTATTATGTTATTAATGAAAAATATTGGGTAATTGCTAGGGCCGTCAAAAAAGCTCGTTGTTCGCGAACAGTTCGTGTTCGGTTCGTCAATGAATTTGTGTTTGATTTGTTCGATAAGTAGACAAGACGAACATGAACAAATTTTTTTTGTTCGGTTAGTTAAATGAGCCAAACACGAACAGCGTTGTGTTCGTTCGTGTTCGAATCGTTATTGTTCGAAATATAAAATAATTATATATAAAAAATTTATGATATTCAAAAAATTAAATTTTATAAATTATAATATATAGTAAAATAATAATAATAGTATATTAATATACTATATTAGTAATATGCTGATATATTATATATTTATATAATATAAGTTATATAATTAATTTATATATATTAATATTAGGGATGTCAAACTGGCTTGTTGTTCGCGAACAGCTCGTGTTCGACTCGTGTTCGACTCGTTCGTTAAGAAACGAATACGAACAGTGACTTCACGAACAATTTCAAACACGAGCTTATTTCAAACAAGCTAAATTTCAAACGAACCGAACACGAACACAAGCTCTGTTCGTTCGTGTTCGGTTCGTTTACACCCCTAACCATGGCCACCATCATTCAAGGAGGCTCAGGTTATCCTCATTTCAGATCAGGTTGAGCCAACCTTGGGCTATTTTGGGAGGATTCAACGGTATATGCATGACACACAAGCCCGAGCCAGATCAATAATGAGGTTCGCAGAACATTGGACCGATATGGTAATTGCTTGAAAATGGGGATGGCTTCTTAAGTTTTTTGGGAGATAATACAGTCTTTAGTGAGATCTATGAGTTTATGGGGTCGCAAACGAAGAGCCAGAAGCTTCGACGAATGAATTTGAAGCTCCACCAACCTTAGGAGATTGATGCGGGACTTTGGAGGGCTTAACAAGCTGGAGAGCACATAACTGGTTCAGCCTTGCTGCTACTTGTGCTGGCCAATCCAAGGGGATTGGTTTTACCGCCCAAGGGGAGGGACCTTTCCCTTCTTACTTATCGACTATTATAAATAGTTTCTTTGTTTTATTTAGGGTTAATTTTGGCTGAGTGTTTCTGTTTGGACAGCGTCCGGCGTTCTCCTTTTTTCTAGGGTTATATTGGAGGAAGAGTGGTGCTTCAGTTATATCTCTCTCCTAAGTAATCATTATCCCCGACATCCTCATCGCCGTCGCCGTTGCCACCGCCATCGCCGTCCCTGCTGCAGTTTGTTCCAAAGACAGCAATTCTACTGTCCACTGCAACCCCCATACCTTTCACCTTCCCTTCACTTTCCTCCCAACCCTTCTACCTTGTCGCTGTTATCCTGCTCGCGCCCCAACCTCCCTGCCGAACCTGCCATCAACCTGCTGCCTTACAACCTGTAGCCGCAGGACCTCTCCACTCCAACCTGCTGACTGCAACCCATCATTCCTCCACACCTGTTGCGTTGAATCCTCCCCCACGCCCCTACCTGCTGCCATATTCTTGTCTCCCTCCATCCTTCTTCCAACCACGGCCTTCCATCTTCCCCAGGCCACACACCTAAACCCGCAACCCCAACTTACCCAACTTACCCCTACTTACTTCCAACGGGCGCTCACCACCATCCCCGCCTTAGGGTGTCACGTTAGTTGTTGTTATTTCTTGTTTTGAAGAGAATTTGTTGCATCCTTTTGAATTTCAACAACAATATTTCATTTCTATTATGATTTGGGTTAACTTCTGTATCAATATGTCAACCCAAGAATACTATATGAGGCTGAAGAAATTCTTCTTATTTTTCTGCTTATTCTTCTATTAGCTTTTCAAGCATGCTCGTAGTCTGCTAACTTTTTTATTGTAAGTGCCAAAATAGTCCCATGATTATTTGCATAAAGTCATTCAGACCCAGAGTTTATAAAAGTGCTAAATCAGTCGTACTATTTTAATGGGGGGCTAAAATTATTTTCGTTGTGGACTAACTCAAACTATATTAAAAGTGTCTAGGGTCTAAATTGATACTTCTATAAATTCTAGGACTAAAATAACCCCCTGCAAATCATCAGTGTACTATTTTGACACTTTTTTCTACTTTCCTTAAACATTTCAATCAACATAAATAATAATTCAGGCTTAATGCACATTGTGTTTCGGTTACTGATATTATATTTTCATAATTTAATCAAACTTAGAAACTTATTAGAATCATGGGTCTTTTCTCTATCATGAACTAGTTTAGTTGCTTTTTCCATCAAATTTTCTACTCTGGCCCTCTCTGAGTTTTTAACATCTCAAGTTCTTGAGATTCTTTTAGTAACTTTAACTTTATATTCCCCCCGGCATCTCTCTTACTACATTTTAGGAGGGAAAAATATAACTAGTCCCATTAAAAAATTAAGAGGCATTTACTACATAAATGTTACCCAATTCTAATATTTTTGCATATCTAACACCTAAACTTTACTTTTTACATTTATACCACCCAGATCTCTCATATCACATAAAAAATACGACTATTTTAGCTTCTACAAAGTGAAATATACTTTTTCATGCATAGATAAGGTGGCATATATGTGAAAATTGAAATTTTAAGTGTTAGAGTTGTAAATACAAAAAAATTGAGTGGTATGTATGTAAATCTTCCAAAAATTAAAAACCTAGCAAAGTAATCCTTTAAAATCTTGAAGTTCGACTGTGGAGCTCCTTAGAGTTCCTTGCTTCTTATTCTCGTCAGTCCCCTCTAATTTATCATAGTTACTCAGATGGCACCAAAAAGTTAGTTTAGTAATAATAATAATAACTATAATAATCATCAGAAAATGTCGTTTACAATTTTTACAAAACGCAACTAGCTGCTAAATGTCTAACTTTGGAACACTACTGTCATTCATATCTGACATCATAGTGCTTCATGAACTTCTAATCAAGTTCATTAGCATTGCAGATTTTGATAACCATACTGCAGGCATAACAACAAAATAAAATAAGATTTACACTCAATCCTATTTATGTATTTACATATCTTACACCTAAACTTCAATTTTTACATATATATGCCACCTTTAAAAGTTAAAATAGTCTTATTTTTGAGGCGATATGAAAGATTTTGGTGGTATGAATGTACAAGGCAAAGTTTAGGTATTAGATATGTATATACATAAGAATTGGGTGGTATGTATGTAAATGCCCCAATTAAATAACTTAGTCAGAATCATTCCCTCCTATAACTTGCCGATATAATGCTATTCATCATTAATTCTTTCTTGATAATATTATCTCATATAATGTCTTTTTTTATTTCAAATTTTGATTTCGTAGGTGGACAGAGCATTGGGATGATGGCGTGCTGGTTAGCAGAACTCTAATTGACAAGGAAGGTTGATCCTCGTTTAGTTCTTACCCAGTTTTTTGCTCGGTGAGTCTCCATCTGCTAAACAAAACATTATCTATGTTATTTTGTGCGATAATATGATTAGCCTCTAGAATTGCTAATAACTTTTCCTTATCTAAAAGCCAAAAGATAGCCATGTTAGATGATTATAATTTGATGAGCCTTAAGAATGTTGATTAAATATTTCAAAAGATATAAGAAGTCTGTGGTTGGTTGGGGACATTAATCTAATGGAACCTTTCATTTAACTGTGGTGATCTCTAACCTTGAGAATGAGTTTAATCATTATTAGAATGGTTTTAGTCCAGTTATAAAGGCTCAAAGTTCCTATTTTAAGACAAATCAAATGTCTTGATGATAGTCATTATTGTTAAAAATTAATTGAAAAATTTACATACTTAGCACACAACTCTTATTTAATTACATCTCGCACCTAAATTTTCATATTTACTTCATAGATTTAGTTAATATCTCACACCTTGAAGGCTACTTAGACGAGCCTCGACCATCCGTAGATGTGCTAAATATTCGACTACCACACCCTACCCACAGGGGGGATTTGAACCCGTGACCTGTGGGGACTTGTGACCTTCAGGCCACGGTGTATATATCCACGGTGTATATATATATATATATATATATATATATATATATATATATATATTAAAGAGAT